>JAKRSK010007883.1:0-11801 GCA_029891615.1 Natrix natrix natrix
AAACTAATCAAAGAGATTAATCAGAATTAAGGAGAATTAAAGAGAAATTTCCTAATAGTGAGAACAATTAACTAGTGGAACAGCTTTCCTTCAGAAGTTGTGAATGTTTCATCATTCAAAATTTTTTTAAAAAGACTGATAGCCACCGGTCTGAGATGGTACAGGGTCCCCTGCTTGAGCAGGAGATTGGACTAGAAGACCTCCAAGGTCCCATTTACCTCTATTTTGATTGAGTTGATTGATTGATTAAATGTCCCCATACTGTGCTACATTTAGAGCAGTGATGGCGAAGCTATGGCACACGTGCCACAGGTGGCATGCGGAGCCATTTGTCAGGGCACGTGAGGCGCTGCCCTGTCAGCTGAGTTCACCCCCTTTTAAAGCCATTTTTTGCCCTCCCCAGGCTCCAGAGGCTTTATAGGAGCCTGGGGAGGGCGAAAAGAGCCTCCTCCACCCCCCGGAGGCCTTCTGGAGGCTTCATGAGCTTCCCTGAAGCCTCTGGAGCGCAAAAAACCAGCCCTAAGGGCAAACCAGAAGTTCAGGAATGGACTTCCTGTTTGCTCGGAGGGTCGTTTTGACTGTTCCGGAGGCTTCAGAGAAGGCTCCTGAAGGTCCCTGAAGCCTTCGGAACGCTTAAAACAACCCTCTGAGCAAACCGGAAGTCACTTCCAGTTTGATCGGAGAGTCGTTTTGACTGCTTTGGAGGCTTCAGGGAAGCCTCTTGAAGGTCCCTGAAGCCTCTGGAGGGCTTCCGGGGGGGCAGGAGAGGCTGTTTTTGCCCTCCCCATGCTCCTATAAAGCCTCTGGAGCCGGGGGAGGGCAAAAAAAGCATGCAAATTGGGGGGGGGGTCATGCTTGTAGTGCGCGCATGTGCACTGGAGGGGGGTCGTGCATTGCATTATGGGTGCGGCATGCCTGCAAATGACCCCCCTGCGCCCCCTCCCCACTTATGGGCCGCGAACCAAAAAAGGTTCACCATCGCTGATTTAGAGTCTTCACACTCTTGTATAACATGGGGGTGGGAAATTCTACTCCAAAGTTCTGCTTTGAATCTGAATTTTGTAAATGTGATTGTCCCTGTTGCACATTCTCAGTGATAGCTCCTTGAACACTTTTGTACATTAAGTGGAAATGCTTAAAGGTGAATGGAACCTTTGCTTGTACCCTCAATTGCATGGACATCATATTGTGGTGGCACAGTGGTTAGAATGCAGTACTGTAGGCTACTTCTGCTGACTGTCAGCAGTTCGGCAGTTTGAGTTTCACCAGCTCAAGGTTGACACAGCCTTCCATCCTTCCGATGTCGGTGAAACGAGGACCCAGATTGTTGGGGGCAATATGCTGACTCTGTAAACTGCTTAGAGAGGGCTGTAAAGTACTGTGAAGTGGTATATAAGTCTAAGTACTATTGCTATCATGCTGTCTATAGTGTTTTCTGCTGCAGTCATTTGAAATATCTGCAAGAAATCAGTATCATTTGAAGCTGAACATTATTCAGATTGTCCACATGGTTTAAGAATTATTGAATGAGATTTATGATGCATGTGAATATCTTTTGCAGGTATGGTTTTAACTCAAGGGTATTAGTTATTACTCATCTCTTCTGACAGTAATGTTTATCTCGGTTTCTACTATCGTGCCAAATGGAGAGATGGTCTTCACAGCTGTCCATCAACCCTGAAAATTAAATCAAGCAAAAGACAAAATGAATTCACATACTACATAGATCGCTCTTTTTGAGTTTGGTTGCTTTTAACTTCGCTTGTTTAGCAATGCCACTTAATTGTGCTTTATTCAGTAAATCATGGGTAAATAAACCATGTCTTTGTCCGATAAATGAAGCTATCTAGAACAAGTGTGTCCAATCCATGGCCCACGAGCTGCATGCGACCCTGGTTAGCTAGTAATGTGGCCTCACAAGATTGAAAAATTTTAACATTATATGATTTATATACAGTACATTAACTTTATTATGTATTTTATATGTGGCCCAAGACAATTCCTCTTCACTCAGTGCGGCCCAGGTAAGACAAGAGGTTGGATATCCATGATCTAGAAGTTTCTGTTCTCTCCAACTGACTTTATACATGCACCCTGCTGTTTATATCAAGAGGAAGCTGTCATGCCAAAGGCTGCCTTTGACAAAATTACTCAAATCTTCATCCTAGACGTAGTTTATTTAAATTAAAATGAAAGAAAAGTTGTTGGAAATCCATAAATAAAACATGAAAAGTTTACAGTTGCCAAAGACAGGCTATCAGAGCTACTAAAAATCAGAATTTTGCTTTACCAACAATTCATAACTTGCAAGGCAAAAAACTTACGGAATGGCATATGTGAACAATAGTTCACCTTTAAAGGCGATCTTTTATCCTTTACTGAAGTCACGGTTGCCTGAGCATCCTCCACAAAGTTCAGTTTTGCAAGTAATCTTAACAATGCTCTTTTAAAAAGGTATTTATTATCTCATGGCAAATGAGAGAAAGAGTTAAAGACATACAGCTGCAATAGAGATGTGCCCAAGTCAGGAAAAAAAGTTTGCTTCAATTCAATATAAACATTTTGGAAGTTCTACTGAACCTTTTCAGATCAGTCCCTGCTCAGCAGACATGTGATTCAGAAAACTTTGGTTACTCCAGGTTTTTGGTGAAACATCCCTCCCTTTCTTTCCCCAGCCCTCCTATTTTCCTAGTATCTTGTCTTCCCATTCTCCCCTCAGTTACTATCGATATCACACTGCAGCCTACTCACTGGCATGACTATCTCCTAATCTTCCAGAACTGATGGTGGACTACAACCTGGATGTCTCCGTATCTAGTCCAGGGTGTGTCCAGGGTGTGTCAGTACACCACACTGCACACTGTAACTCCACCCTGACCCTCTTAAAGAAATAATTGGCTTTGGAGCCTCTCTTGAGTTCTCAAAAACCACTAACAGATGTGCTGCTTCAGAAACAACAACAGCAATTTTGGCTAAATTGTCCATGTAACAATGCTTAGCTTAAGTACACTGCAAACCATTACTGCAAGGGAAATCAAACATTGTTCTACATTTCATAAAGTTTTGAAAATTCATCAGAAGAAAGTTGGTCCAAAGTAGTAAGATTACAAGAGGCTGCATTTTCAAAAGAAAGAAAAAAGTATTACAAGATTGTATTAGACAGGGGTTATTTTATGAGGCAAGTCAAAATTACAATCATGGAAGTATTCTTCTCATCCCAGTGGGTGGTATGTTTCTACCTCAATCTTGAGACTTGGGAGTTTGAAGGTTCTGTGCAGGATCTTAGCTTATTCCTAACACTGCATTCTTCTGGACAGAAAGCTCTGCTGTGGCTCCTGGGTTCTGTTGGAGCCACTCTCCCAGCTTAGAAGTAATAGCCCTAAGTGCTCCTATTACTACTTGGACCACTTTGGTTTTTACTTTTCAGAGAGAGACAGAGACAGAGACAGAGAGACAGACAGAGGGACAGAGGGACAGAGATACTGAGGGACAGAGATACTGAGGGATAGAGAGAGAGAGACCGAGAGGGACAGACAGACAGACAGACAGACAGAAAGAGACAGAGAGACAGACAGAGAGACAGAGAGACACACACACAGAGAGAGAGACAGAGATAGACAGACAGAGATACAGAGGGACAGAGAGAGAGAGACAGAGAGACAGAGAGAGAGACATACAGAGAGAGACAGAGAGACAGAGAGACACACACAGAGAGAGAGAAAGAGATACAGAGATACAGAGGGACAGAGAGAGAGAGAGAGAGACAGAGAGACAGAGACAGAGAGACAGAGATACAGAGATAGAGAGGGACAGAGAGAGAGACAGAGACAGAGACAGAGATACAGAAAGACAGACAGAGGGACAGAGGGACAGAGATACTGAGGGATAGAGAGAGAGAGACCGAGAGGGACAGACAGACAGACAGACAGACAGACAGACAGACAGAAAGAGACAGAGAGACAGACAGAGAGACAGAGAGAGACAGAGAGACACACACAGAGAGAGAGACAGAGATAGACAGACAGAGATACAGAGGGACAGAGAGACAGAGAGAAAGACATACAGAGAGAGACAGAAAGATAGAGAGACAGAGAGAGAGAGAGAGAGATACAGAGATACAGAGGGACAGAGAGAGAGAGACAGAGAGACAGAGAGAGAGACATACAGAGAGAGACAAAGAGACAGAGAGACAGAGAGAGAGACATACAGAGAGAGACAGAGATACAGAGGGACAGAGAGAGAGAGAGAGAGAGACACAGAGAGAGACATACAGAGAGAGACAGAGAGACAGAGAGAGAGAGAGACAGAGACAGAGATACAGAGGGACAGAGAGAGAGAGAGACAGAGAGACAGAGAGAGAGACATACAGAGAGAGACAGAGAGACAGAGACAGAGAGAGAGAGAGACAGAGACAGAGAGACTGAGAGAGACAGAGAATGCATGTATATGTGCAGCTGATCCCCAAACCAACAGGGCACTCAGGAGTTTCAGCGGAATCAAATAATACCTTTCACGTTCAGCTGAATTTTGAAATATCTTGCTCTGCTAAGCAACTAGAGTTGAAACAAATGCCCCATTAAAAACCTGGAAAAATATGGAAAGTAAATCTACCTTTCCCAGCAGGCAATTCTAATTTATGCAGCAAAAGTCTCTGAGGATGCCTCTGCCAAGGAAAATTATTTAAATGGCATCTAAATTCACTTACAGTAATCTGAACTAATGTAAATAGGAAGACTCTTCACATATAAATCAATGATGAACTTAGCAAGATGATCAAAGGTGTAAGCTTGCTGTCATTGGCATCAATTTCACTTAATTCAAAGGAGAAGGATTAGAGCAGAGACACTGAGACGGATTCTGAGATTTTTTTTTAGATGGGATAACCAATACAGGAACTTACACATCTTGATGTTGTACTTCGTTTCCTCGGGTCTAAAATAATGGAATTTTTTTTAATGTTTAGTTGTCTAGAGAGGATATAGAAACAAACAATTTGCAATAGTATCTCTAATAGTCTGACTCACGAGGCACATACATGAAAAACACAATCAATAAATAATGAATACGACTCATCTCTACTTGAGAAGAGGTCCCTGGTTGTGCAATATAACTGAACGCTGAGGAAACATTGATAGAGTACTTCATATAACTGCTGCATAAAAGGGGGGGCTATTCTCCCAATTAGTTCCTTTTATACCATAGAATGATTTTCTAATTATAATACTCCAATCTCCTAATGAATTTGTGATTAATGAATTTGTGATCTTCTTCCCCATGAATAAAACTAACGATTTCACTGATGCCAGAATTGGGCAAGAAATAAATATTCCAGTTTTTATCATGGAATTCACCAGAAACTCTTGGACAGGACAGCAGTTACCCCTTGCAGATAAAACGAGGAAAAGCCAAAAGTGGTCTTTGATAGCAGTCAACTTTTTCTGTGCACACTTGATATTTTTTTTTAAGTAACAGACAGCCCAAATTACTTGTGAATTCTAAGGGGGAGGGGCACACCTATCACCAAAGAACTATCATAATCCTTTTTTTCCCAACAAATTCAATAGAAAATTCCTTCCTTCCTTCCCCCCTCCCTCCCTCCCCCCCCCCTCTCTCACATACACACTGAAAGGACTAAATTCATGAATATTGGCATTCTTCCTTGAAACCTCTTGAAAATTCAGTGTACTTTCTTAAAATATCCCAGAATTTCAGATAGGAATCATGAGATTTGTCAGTCTCCTCCGATTTAAGTCATTTTAGTTAATTTAACATTTAGATTTTTAATCATACTGAGTTTGATACTTCCACAAATATTATTGTGTGGTAAAAACTACATTGTCCACTTATGGCCAACATGATGGTCTTTCAACATTTCATAACATAGTTTGCATGTAAGAAGAGATTAGAATACTCCAATTTGTATCAGTGATTCCCACTGAATATAAGTATAAGTATAATCTTTATTGTCATTATACTTAAATACAACGAAATTGGTTTTAACCTCACTGGTGCAAAATTATAGCAGAAACCAAGAAAGAAAGAAAAAGAAAAAAAACCCTGCCCCCTCACATCCTATTTGGCTACTTTAATTACTACACAGCAGTGGATATAAAAAAAAACAATAAAGCTAAGACAAACCTGACTGTTGAACTGCTAAAATTTTTTTACACTCATCAAGAAAGCAATCCAGTAAAGAACAAAGGTGAGAAGAATCATGAAATCATGTACACAAGTAGATGAGTCTAATGTCTGTGATGAGCTATCTCTTTGTGCTGGGCATCAGAGGGCTTAGTTACAAGGGCAGCTATTTCATGGGTACAGCCCAGCATGGAAAGGTGTCTTCTCTTAACTCAGACAATACCATGTAGTGTACAGTCACTTTGTTTCTCTGTTGTGCTTAGGCTGGCAGTATTTGAAAGAGCAGATGGTGATGATCGAAATTGCATTATAGACTTCTCTTACTCAGGTCCCGCATGTCTTTTTCAAGAATGTAAAAGTTAAAAGGTTAGGATGAAAGCAAGCTGACAAGATGCTTGGAGGCTTGTGCAAAATCTTTGCAGTGCAAAAGGCTAACGTTCTCTAGCTTTATCCCTGCAATGAACCAAATTAGCAATAAAAAGGGGAGAAATAGGTCTCCTTGTCACTGCATTGTCCTTCTCATCATAAAGGGTAGTATGAGTACAAAAGTGTCTTGTGCAAAGAAACTTTTTCTGGTAGAAATTTTGTCCCTCAGCTAAGTTCTTTTTTTAAAAAAAATCCGGTTTTGCTCTGCTTTTGAGAATCTTTGCTATAAAGATTCTCAAACTATAAATTTTGGTGGCTCTGCTATGTCACTAAGGAGCAGTGCCACAAAGAGAATCACATATTTCTCTACAGTTTCTTTTAAGAGCAAACAAGCATTGGCACATTTAATCAGATGAGTTAACTTAGCAAATTCAAATTCATTTGCTGTAAAATAATTACCTTCTTCCCATTTATGCCTGGCTTTTTAAACTGCCCCCATTTAAGGATTAATTAGATCAATTTAGATTCATTTAGTCCATTTAATTAATGCATGTTGGTTTAATGTAAATACAGTTTCTCTTGAGAAAAACTTCCCAGTGACTTCATGGACTGACCCATATACTTAATAGCAGAGGTGGTATTCAGCAAGTTCTGACCAGTTCTGGAGAACCGGTAATGGAAATTTTGAGTAGTTCAATGAACCAATAAATACCACCTCTGACTGGCCCCATCCCCATCTATTCTTTGCCTCTTGAGTCCCAGCTGATCGGGAGGAAATAGGGATTTTACAGTATCCTTCCCCAGGAGTGGAGAGGGAATGGAGATTTTACAGTATCCTTCCCCTGCCACACCCACCAAGCATGCAATGCCCACCAAGCCATGCCCACAGAACCAGTAGTAAAAAATGTTGAATTCCACCTCTGGTTAAGTAATGCAGAAGTGGGTGGCCTGTACCTTTTTTCAAAGTGTTTGTCAACTTTCTACAGTTCTGAGAATTCCTTTTTGTCTCTTATCCAAGTGCTGGTCAGATCCAGTTCTATTTCGTTTTTCAGGGTTGCCCAAAGTTGCCAGCCAGTTAGACACCATTAGCTTTACATTTTCTCTTGATACACCTCTCATATTCTGAAAGGAAAGGCCTAGACACACTATTAACATTTCTTTATAGTGCTTAAGAATCTGTGAGTCCTAGATAGTACCATTCAGGTACTATTTTTATATGTTTAACTATTATTACAGTTGAACAGTGGGGAATGGCAACCCCTTTACTTCTTCTTTCACTGTGTTCCTTGCTGACATCACAGTGCAACTCAGAGAGGGGAAGCAGGATGCGGTGGACTCACCAGCTAAAGGAGAGGGGGGAGTAGAGGCACGCCAGCATGGAATTGCTCCAAGGAGGAAATGTCATAGTGATGCCTTATCTCCTAAGTTCCCAAAGGAATGTAGCCAGTCTGGAAAGTTTCTTGTAATGCAGTTAATCAACAATAAAGAAACTGATTTGGCCTATTCACGAAGCTATTCTGGTTCCTTGCTCCTGACACAGGGCTACTATCTACTAACCAAACATGCATTCAAATTTTGACATGGGAATGTTTCATTTGAACACAGTGAGGTCTTTCCAAGACTCCCAGGGTTTATTTCTTGCTTAAGGAGCCGCAATTTCTAGTGATGTCTTACCGCCCTTCCACCATAGTTCAGAGTCAAGAAATTGCTTGGAACAAATGTGATAGACAAGACATGCCCACTTCTAAGTGACAAGATGTTAATAATGGCTGCTTCCCATTTCCCATAGTGGAGACACTTGGAGCAACTGAAAAAGCAATTTCTTTGCCTACAAATTGTTTTTCCTTTCTTTCTTGGAGTAGCTAGATATAAGATTTCTCTTTTCTGGTGTGTGATTGATACTTTCAATGAAAAAAGTAGTTGACTGCTGTAGAAATCCTTTGTTTTATATAATGGGGGATGTCAGCATGTAAAGGCAACTTGTGAAACTAATTGAATAAGATTGGCATCTCGTACAGAAGATAGGGTGAATACGGGAAAACACATACTTTCTGGCCTAAAAGAAAAAAACAGAAGAAATATGCAGCCTTCTCATTCCTCATCTTTTATTGTTCTTAAATTTTTTGGTAGATAATCCATATGTACTTTGCTATTTGAAATGTTAGAGAGATGGTTTAAGGTCTGAGGAAATTGTTTAGTTAGTTCATGCATCCCATCGACCTGCTACACCCCAAAGGAAGAATTCTTTGCAACATTTGTTTGGCAGGTTCTCTGAACCAATTTTCGTTGTTCCTTTGCAGCTATTATTCAGTTTTCAGTTGAATATGGTATAATTTCTTGTGATATCAGAGCTTACTACATCAATATGGATTAATTATGAATACAAAACAATGTATTTGAATTAATTTGTTTGCAGGTAGTCCTCAACTTATGATCACAATTGAGCCCAAAAAATTCCGTTGGTAAGCCTGACAGTTGTTAAATGAGTTTTGCTCCATTTTACAACCTTTCTTGTCACCATTGTTAAGTGAATCACTGCAGTTGTTAAGTTAGAATCATGGTTGTTAAGTGAATCTCACTTCCCCATTGACTTTGCCTGATCAAGATCACATGACCCTGGGACACCACAACCATCATAAAGACATGCAAGTTGTCAGGCATCCAAATTTTGATCACATGATCACCCGGATGCTGGAATGGTCATAAGTGTGAAAAATGGTTGCAAGTCACTTTTTTCAGTGCCATTGCAATTTTGAATGGCTGTAATAAATAAATGGTTGTAATTGTATTGAATTTACACAATCACCCCCCTCTTCAAGCAATTCTGGATAGCTAACTAGAGTAAAAAAAAACCATCACAATATGAAAAAGTGAAGAAAAGGAAACCATAAAAGCACCCATATAAGGGACAATAACACACACAAGATATAATTACCATGGCTCACATACCATCATGGCCCAGTGCCAGGAGAAGAACCAGTCTGGATTACTGCCAAAGATTGGGATCAGCAGGAATACTTGTCATGTACAACTCTGGGGCTAGCAGTTGATTTCAGATGTGGAACTTGGAGAATAGAAAGAATCTAATCCTAGATTTGTGAGATAATAGATCATGACTGGGAGCATTGTCTGGGGATGGTGGGAAGTTCAGGAAATCAAAATGACAGTGCAACTGACCCCTTCCAATGCTCAAGACGCACATTTTAAAAAAATGGAGTTTTAGTTAAGTGGCTGCATCCAGCATCTTGATTTTTGGAAGCTTTGAAGATGCCCCTTGTTAAGTTCCTGCTCCACCAAAGGTTTTTTCTTTCTCTCTCTAGGCTCTGATTATCACTCCCAGAAAACCTTCCATTAACTGAGATGGTTAAAGAGCCAGTCCTTGGCTTAGTTTGATATTCCACTCTTTCTGCATTCCTGTGGCAAAAGGAAAGACCTGGCAAGGAAACTGAGCCTGAGATGGCTAAACTGTCCAAGAGGAAGTTCCTTTAGAAATCTACAACATTGGGATTGGGATTTCTTGGTAGCCAGGATAGTCTAAGCCAGGGGCCACCAAACTTGGGAATTTTAAGACTAGTGGGCTTCAACTCCCAGAATTCCTCAGCCAGCCATGCTTCCCAAGTTTGGAAACCCCTGTTTTAAGCATCATGAGAGATGTCCTGCATATAATAACCTGATCTGACCAGCTGTTCTTCCATTCAATCTGAATACTGACTGTCTCTAAAGCCAGAGATGATGAACAGGTTTTGGGGCAACATGCCCATTTCATGCCTTTACGTGTCTCCCCTACAGCAAATTCTCCCACAAATAGAAATTTCAGCTGCACACCTCCATGACACTGTCAGAAAAATAGACGTCTCCTTGATAATCACCTACCTTTGGTAAACATTACAATCCATTGTTCCAAAGGTGCTTTTTCAAGAGGCAACTGGACTTTCTGATTTTTCTTCTTCAGCTTCTTAGATGAGAAGCAAAACGTCTTCAAAGAGCAGAAGAAGCTTCTTGGATGAGAAAGTCCAGCTGCCTCTTGAAAAAGCACATTTGGGACAACCATGACCTGGATGACTAAGAATCTCCATAGACATTACAATCCATTCTAACAACGGAGTTATGTAGAAGTTCAAAAGCACATTGCTCATTCAGTGGGTAAGACTATTTCCATCTAATGATATTTCACTTCTATATTTGTTTTTATGCATGTGGGCTGACTGTAGCATTGATCAGAATAGTCTGTGATACATATTTAACTTTAGCTAGATTGAAGTTCTGAAAAGTGAAGGACCTACAACCTATTGTTCTCACGAATTTGTTAGTCATATATATTCATACTTGACCTTCCTGTTGCCTGGATAATCAGATTAGATTTCTGCTCTTTATCAGTAGGTCTGAGGTCTGAGAGTTGTATTTTTATGCCTTGTTTAATATAAAGCAGGAAACTGATCATTGAATATTCTAGAAATGTAACCAAAAAATAACTACGGAAGCAAACAAAATGCAGCATCAGCAACTACTCAGCCAATCTGACTCAACAAATTAGTCTAGAAGTGCAGAACCATTAATGGAAGGTCAACATACAGTATAATGGAATGAGAACCCTGAAGGAAGTGACTCATGTCAGGTGTTTATGCAACAGCAGAATAAGTGAGTATGACAATAAATAAAGGAATGTGTGGAGACATTAGAAAAGAGTAAAAGTCAATTATGTAAGGAGATGAATAAATCAACTGGTAAGAGTCATGGCAATAGAAAATCTCATAAGTAGGGAAAGGAATATGGAAGCAAAACTACAGTTATCCCCAAGAGATGGTAGAGGTGATGTTGCTTTAACAAGCACTTCTGGAATTCAAAAGACATGTATACTATATCACAGAAGTCAGTACACCCCCTCACATTTTTGTTGCCAGCAGTTTAGACATTAATGGCTCTGTGTTGCATTATTTTGAGGGGACAGCACATTTACACTGTTATACAAGCTGTATATTTACTATTTTACATTGCGGCCAAATGTCATTTCTTCAGTGTTGTCACATGAAAAGATATACTTAAATATTTACAAAATATGAGGTGATGTATGCATTTCATTGCAGAACCTTGTCTTAGAACTCTGAGTCTGCTGTTTGCCAATGCAGCAAGCATAATTTTTCCTTTATTTTACCAGAAGCATTTATCTCTAACACAACAAATTTTGGAGTTCTCCTTGGAGCTAATTCCTTAATTGTACCAAAATGTTTTAAGCAGAGGAACTAACATTAGAATGTCAAGGAGCATGGTGGCATGGTTAGAATGCTGGATTGACAAGC
>JAKRSK010007884.1:0-65743 GCA_029891615.1 Natrix natrix natrix
ATGTAGACTAATTGGCATACATTAAAATGAAATTTCATTGCACACAGGTCTCAAAGGGTCAACACCTCCAAGGTTGTTAAGTGAATCCCCACTGTCATTGAGCAAATCACACAGTATATTAAGCGAATCAGGCTTTGATTAAGCAACTCCAGCTTCCCCAATGCCTGAAATTGACAAAAAAAAAAAAGGTCAGAAATTGTAATCATGTGACCACAGGGATGTTGCGGCGGTCGTAAGTGCGAGTACAGGTTGTAAGCCACTTTATCCGAGGCTGTTGTAACTTTGAAGCATTATTAAAGATACGTCTGTAAGTCGAGGACTGCCTGTAATGGACCTGGGTGGGGAAAATAAAAGCTTTTAAGGCTCCTGCCTTTGTCAAAGTTCCCATTTTAAGCCCAAGCTTGAAGATGGCAGGTGAGATCCTGCCGAAACGTTGCAAAGACAATCTCAACCTTACACGGGAAAAGACCCGAATACAACAAAACCAGCATCCATCCATCCATCCATCCATCCATCCATCCATCCATCCATACATACATACATACATACATACATACATACATACATCAACTCTTAACATCTTCCCATCTGAGTTCTGGGGGGACAAAGTCCCAAAGGGCCACAGAGGGTGTTGGGGTCTATTGGGGCGAATGGGGAGCTTTTCAGGGGCCAAAGACACCCCCCCCTCAAGGAATACCCTCCCTCCCCCCAAATGGCCTTCTTCCCACCTTCCTTCCTTCTCTCCATCAGTCGGGCACTTTTGGTGACAGAGGTTTTCTGCCTCTTGACCAAAAATATTTTTGTCATAAGAAAATTCCAATAGGAAACAAAGGCATGAACACAAGCAATAATTCTTACTTTAAGATCAGAGGTTTATTGTTTCTAATAATTTAGAACACAAATGAATAGATATAAAAGTAATACTAATCATTGCAATGGGCCAATGAGAAATAGCAAGTCCTACAAGGACTGCTATAAATCAAAGAGCCCAGAGCTGATCTTGAACCCTTATCCTTTATAGTGTTCCTCTAACCACATTCATGATTCACAACTTCACTAACTGTCACTATCCATGAACACCTGTGGACATTACTTTCAATTCCTCATTTCTAACAGTTTCATTCTTCCTGTTTTAAACAAATCCATACAAGTGCATATTTTGAAGGAAAAAAAAGCATATTTCACAGTTAGCAACGGTTCAGCAGGATTACAAACATTTCTGGTAAATTTTGAAATCATCGTAGCTGAAACTTTGGTTCATATCTCTTTCTTCTGGGGCCTTCAATCATCCATAGGACTTATTGAATCTAATAGATCAATAGGCTATATTTCTTGATTCTCGTATTTTGGAATCCGATATTTCCATAAATTCTGTATTGGACAGCATTTCTCCTTCCCATGTCCCACCTCACAAAATAAATCTCAAAGGAAATTATGGGAAGCGTGTCATTTTTATGAAAGGAGTGGGCTAGAGAATCCAGGATAGGGGAGAGAGGGAGGGGAGATGGTGGGTTGAGAGGGAGCTGAGTGATCCACTTGATCCCTTTGACCTTGGACAGAGAGATAGTCAAAGGTCATCTCTAGTGCCTGCAACAAATTGCTTCAGTCTTCATGGTTCCCCCTTCCCTCCTACCAACACCTCCTCTCTTTTCCCCCCTCCCCAAGTCATTCAGCACTTTGAGAACATTCTGTGTGCTCAGTTCCCCTGGGAGCCTTGGGGGGGGGTCTTTCCTATGTCTTTCACGCCCCCCCCTTTTTTTTATTCCACAGACTTTGCCTGAGACCTCCCAGGGTCTCTATTTTGGCTTGCAACCCCTTCCTACTGAAAGATCCAGAGCTGCCAAAGGGACACCCTGCTATCTCTCCACAGCTGGATCAAAGATTGTGACATCATAGCCCGTGTCATAGAACGTCTCCTGGGCTGCTCTGGGCCATCCAAGGGGGCTCATCCTGAGGACTGAAGGCACCCACTGAAAGAGCCTTCCTCTTTGACGATGGCAGGAAATTTCTTCAGACGGATGAAAATCAGGTCCTCAAATAGAGGTAGGATAAAAGTGAAAAGAAGAGACATTACAATCCTTGACTTTAGCAGGTAGAATAGTAGAATAGTCATTACTCAACCCTGGGCAATAAAACAGTTCAGAAGAGGATTAATAAGGCCTCTTCGAATGCTACTTTGCAAAATCCAGACCAGAGACACAAATGTATGTAATTTGGGTGGATTTTATAATTTGGTAGTATTTTAGATATATGGTAAATATGTATGCAATCCCCAACTTTTTACTTACTTTGTACTACATCTTGACTGCCTAGCCATCGTGAGTGTATGTTATTTAGATGCTTACATACCAGAATGGTTTATATTGTTTAAGCATTGTTCAATTTTTTAATGGATGTTTCATTTCATAATTAGTCCACTCTCCATGTTGGAGCTGGTTGAACCTCGGTGCATCTTAATATTGCAAATGAACTTGCCACGAATAAGAGTTTCTCCCCCTCAAATTCTGTTCTGGGAGAAAACGGCTGTAATGGAAAACAAGAATTATTTCAGGTGTAAATA
This sequence comes from Natrix natrix natrix, assembly GCA_029891615.1. Lineage (NCBI taxonomy): Eukaryota > Metazoa > Chordata > Lepidosauria > Squamata > Natricidae > Natrix > Natrix natrix. The sequence continues at coordinate 2,561 of JAKRSK010007884.1, forward strand.
ACTTTATTGAGAAGACTAAAATGTCATAAAACAGTTGTGCAGGCTGTTCAATCTCAGGTTCTAAAAAGCGGGGTTGAAAGGGGAAAAGACATTATGCCAGCAGAGACTGCCGCTAGATTTTTTTTCTATTAAATGCTGGTTTTAGGACAGAGACACAGAGGAATATCAAAAGAAACCTCCTTTTATTCAATTGTGTGAATTTCCAGGCAAGTGTGAAGAGTTTAGATGCCAGAAATATCAGTTGACACCCAAAATTTGAGAATAAAGAACCCAGATACAGCTTTTGTTATAAAAATTGATGCCTTTAATTGTGGCCAATAAATTTGACTTTTTAAAGAAGTCTATTTTTTTCCCCAGTGGTACCAGAGGAGAAACTTCCTGAAATAACCCGGAAGGTAACAGGACGGACTGAGGTATGTAATACCTATTTAGGGGGTTTCGTGAGCTCCTTATCCTCCTTGTATAGGTACTTTGCAAAATACTTTATTTTTTATCTAATGTTATTTATAAACTACTCAAGTTAGTTTTCTTTTATTAGAAGTAGCAATTTTAGGTTTTTAAACATAAGATTCAGATTTTAGATTGCGAGTTCTGGCACTTATCAGCGTCTATTGATCCAATGGGAGTCTGTTTTAAGATCTCTTAAACCACCTAAGGATGCAGAAACAAAAGCTAAGAGCAAAAGCAAAAGGGGCCTTGAAAAGAACATTTAAAAGGAGGCATAAGTTGGGAATACAGTTGTGAGGAAACCCTAAATGCAACATGGCAGCAATGACTCCCAAACAACCAACCATACTTATTCCAGATAATGGAGGTGGCAAGTAAGTCGTCTTCCTTTTTTGCTCTTTCCCCCTCATACCCTCCGTAACTAAGCCCTGCTCCTTGCTGGAGTAGGAGGAGGATGACTGCCTTTCTCTGGAAACTGAGGCTCCATTAGGAGACAGAGGGGAGAACAAGGATAATACTAAGAGCAATCTTAAAGGAGATTTGGATTTGGTTACCAAGATTTGCCTCCTGACAGCACAAACAGTTCATATTTGACCAGCCTTTGGAAGCAAACAAGAAGATTGAAGAACTAAAGTCTCTAATGGGAAACTACATCTTTAAATTAAGTAAATAGTGAAGCCCATGCCTGAAAAAGCACCTTAATCCCCAGATAGCTCATGTGGACCAGGTACTCCAGGATGGAGAAGACCCAGAGGAGAGGTTCATTCTACAGAGACAGGATAGGATTCTGCTCCAAGTGGCTGAGCCTTCTTTGGACATGGCAGGTGGCATAACAGAGGAGTAACACTGAACTCTCTTTCCCAACTTTTACACTGCAGAGCATATTCTAACAAATTAACGAAGATTTCTTGGCTCCCCAGCAGATATGGTTGTAAAAGAATATTGTTAACTTTTGGGCAGATGTTATTTCAGCTTGAAACTGTTTTAAAGAAATATTCTATTCCGTTAATATGGATATTTTATACCACCAAAATTCAGCCTCTGCTGAAGTCTAGGCAGGGAGCCAAGACAGCGAGGGAGGCTGACTTCAACTCTGAAAATTCCAAAATATTAATGACTAAGCAAAGAACCCCTCTATTAACCAGGATAGAACAAGATGATAATAAAAAAGAGAACCCAGATCCACTTAATGGACAGTTTATGGATGGTGAGGAAGAATTAACCCATCAGTTGGCCACCCTTTGCCCAGGAGACCAACAGCTGATCCTAAAGAAAATCAGAACAATTAGTTCAATGCTGAAAGTGGTAACTATTGCAAGAGAAAACCTGAACAGCCTGCTTCCTTCGTGCTGCTCCTCTGAGGAATTGCCACGGAGCTCGGTTTCTGAAGGCATCAAATCCCCAAGAAATGAAAAGAGAAAGTATGTCAGCCCAAAGCAGAAAGGAAAGGAAAAGGATACCCAGCAGAATATAAGAGTACGAGTCCAAATTAAGCAACCAGGAGAACCATTAGATAAGGAGAAGGAGGGTCAGAGCTTTCGTTCATCAGCAGAAAGGCCAATCTTAGACCAAGATCAGGGGAAGACGAACAATCCAGATACAGAAGAGAAACAACAGCAATTACAACTGATGAGGAGGAATTTTGGGCTTTATAAGAATTGGGTTTATACAGGAAGCATAGTCACTATCGATCCAGCTCCCAAAACAAGTTGACAGTCGGTCCCCTTATTCCCCAGTCAACCAACCCAGTCAGAATATCTTGTTCATGGGAGTCCTATACAAATTATGACTTGGAACGTAGATGGCTGGAGAGAAATGGGTGGCAGTGAACTAATGAGTTTCTTAGCTAAATTTGACTTAATAGCCATCCAGGAAACCTGACTAACCAAAAAGGACGAATGAATACAACTGCCAGGCTTTCCAAGTTTTTGTATTTTCTAGTTGTGAAATTTAGAGATGAGGAGTTTGAATTAATATTGGTATATATTCCTGTATTGTAATCTGACTATTGGATAGGTTTAGAAGTCATATTAGATGATATAGCCGTACTGAACCTTCAACCCATAATTATATTGCTTGGAGAGTTTAATGCTAAATTAGGCCCATCTTTGCATAAGTTTGTTCAAATGAAAGGATTCCTAAAGGAATCCTTTATAATCATCCTCAATGGTTTTCTAGGGATAACAAGGTCAATGCTGCCGATCGGCTTTTAGTCTCTCTAATTTTTAAAGGTAATCTTCAACTTTTAGGAGGTAAGGATAATAATGATATATATCCTTACATACACCACTCAGCTCACTCTAGTAGCCCCCGGTATCTCTTTTGTGTACCAAGAGATAAGGTTGATCTCTTCTCAGAGGTCACCGCACATTTAGGTGAGGAAAGTGACCATCAGCCTGTGAGGGTGACATTGTGGGGTCACTCAGATGTAAGACCATACGGTGCGGCCGAGAGATGGCTCCCTAGAAACTTGGAGGTGACCCGAGATAGGAGGTGGATCTGGGCTGAAGTTGATGCAGAGGCCGTGGTAGACAGTCTTCACACAGAGAATGCTGTTAACTGAGCCAAAACAATCCAGTCCTCTACTACCGATTGCCTGTCAGTCTCCAAAGCATTCCTTAATCTTGGTGAGGTGTTGAAGAAACATCTAATAACCAAATCCCCTGCTAAAAGTTGTCCAGTGAGTAGATCTCGCTGGTTTGATTCTGAATGCCGGTTGTTGAAAGAGAAAGTGAAGGCAGCCATGAGACTCCCTCAGAGGAGCCCTACTGCCAGTGGTGAGTTGCTAACCTCTTTACTACTGGTTTCGCTTGTGCTTGTGCACGTGCTCATATGCAGAGAAGCGTCTGGGTGGGTGGGCAGAGCCTCCCCCACCGCCATTACTGTTCAGCCAAACCGGGCTGAACCAGGAGCAACCCACCTTTGCCTACCACTCATATCAGATGAGGTGCTGCCTATAAGAAGAGAATACAAAGAACTCACAAAATTAAAGGAAAAACATTTTGCCATTTCAATCTGGTCAAAACTCAAACTGGCTTCCCAAAGCCATAACTCAGTAATATTCTGGCACTATGTAGCAGAGTCCTAAAGGAAGAGAGATTTGCATTTGAGATACCAATCTCTGCTGAGGACTGGCAGAAACATTATCAATGTCTGATTGCTTCTACGGAACCTGTAGAGAAACCGTCTTTAAGCAGTGATTTAATACACCCCAAAACTCCGTCCCTATGCTCAGGCCCAACTTCCTTATGATCTCAATTGCTTTTCAACACCACACTTCATGCATTAATGAGTTGCCAAGGATCCAGCAAGGGAGTCTCCTTCACCAATCCACCACCAAACAGCCCCCTCAGGTAAGCACTCTAAATCTTCTGAGGAATGTTTTGAGTGTCCATTTCTAAGTAAGACAAAGGGGCTTCATGCATGACTGGTTAGATTTTAGAAAGGGAATATCTTCCCCTTTTGGTGGATCTATGCTCTGTGAGCAAAGCTTCTTGCAAGGAGCCTCCAGGAGGGGCCTGTGTGAGGAGCAGGTGGGTCCTGCCTCTCACACACATTCCTAGAAGAGCAAACAGGATGATGAGTGGACTGGAAGCTAAAACATGCAATGAAGGGTTGCAGGAACTGGGCATGGCTAGTCTAAATGAAGAGAAGGACCAGGGGAGACATGAGAGCAGTCTTCCAATGTTTGAGAGGAAAACAGAGAGGCCAATCTGTTTTCCAAGGCATCTGAAGGCCAGAAAAGAAATAATGGATGGAAACTGATCAAGAAGAGATTCAACCTAGAAATAAGGATTAATTTTCTGGGAGTGAGACCAAACAAGCAATGGAACAGAAGTTGCCTTCGGAGGTTGTGAGAGCTTCAAGTAGAGACTGGACTGCTCTCTGTCAGAAATGGTGAGGGTCTCCTGCTTGGATGAGGGGGTTGACCTACAAGGTCCCTTCCAACTCTGTTAATCTGTTAAAAGATGTGCAGAAGCCCAGAGTGAGTGGAGGGATAGTGGAGTGTGAGTGAGCTAATATATGAGGATATTCCTCACCTGTTGTGTATTTTGACTTTTCCAGATTCCAGCAACATCACAGGGAGGATCGCTGAGGGGCTTAAGGAACAAGACTGCAATGTAAGTCTACATCGACAATGGGACTGTCCATTGCATCAAAACAATATAGAATGAACATTGGCAATGGAGTTTCAGAGAGTTTAGCCTTTCTTACAAGGCAATCTGGTCATTGATGAGAAGACATGTAAAACAAATCAGGCCAAGTTAAATCTTTTCCTTTTCCCCCAACCTTTAATATAACGTTTAAGCTATATAATTCAATTGAAAAACCAAAATCTTTTAGGAGGAAAAAGGAGAATACAAAACTTACAGTCACATGGCTGCATAAAGAGTCCCCCCTTTAAAGGAATCCTTTGTTGAAACACCTTTTGATTTTATGAGAGCATCCAGTCTTCTGGCCTTAGAGCCTCTCTGCATGGCACATCCTGCCTTGGAAATCTTTGCCCACCCTTCCTTGCAGAAGGGCTCCAACATTGTCAGATTGGGAAGAGGGTCTTTTCCTGTGCACAGCCCTCTTCTGGTCCCCTCCCCAGGTTTCCACTTGGATTCAGGTCCAGGCTCTGCCAGGGCCATTCCGAAACTTCCGTCTTCTTGTAGGGAAGCCATTGTTGTATTGACTTGGAGGCCTGGTTTGTATCCTTGTGGCATCGAAAGGGGAAATTCCACTTCATCTCCAGCATTTTAGCAGAAGCTGGAAGGTTTTGTGCTGAAATTGACCAATCCTTGGGACTGTTCATCATTCCCTCCGCCTTGGCTGGAGCTCCAGTTCCAGCTGAAGAAAAGCAGCCCCAAAGCAGGATGCTGCCCCCCCCCCCCCCCAGGCTTCACTGTGAGCATCCTGGTGATTTAAGTATAAGTATAATCTTTATTGTCATTGGACTTAAATTTTGGGGGGTTATAAGATTTGGAGACCATGGCTGTTGCTGTAAGAGGCAACTGAATAACCGTCAGAAAACCCCTCCTCAACAGCTGGACTTGACAGGGGCTTCAACAGAGTCACCTTAACTGATTTTCACATATTTAATGATTATTATTTAACATCAGATTTTCCCCTTCATAGATTTCAGTTTGTTTTTAAACTTGAATTGTATATCTTATATATTATGTTAAAGGAAGAAGTACTCTGAAGTGGTTTATCTTGGTCTGATTTTTTATTTTACATTTCCAAAACCTGGCATTTTAATAGGGTTGTGTAGACTTTTTTTGCTAAATACTGAAGTAAAAACCATTACTTAAATAATCCAACTCTTATAAAGATATTAAACCTTAATGTTTAAGTAGCTAATCAAATCCCTTAAAACTATCCTGGAGGTTTATCTAAAGTCCATCAAACTTTACCCATTGGTCACTTTTACTGAGCCTTTCCAAAAGACCCAATAAATGGTGAAAACATTGTTAGTAGAAATAGCAACACTGAATTTATACACACACACAAACATAAAGGTATTTTTAATATTTTTCAATTGAAGAAAAAGTTTGATGATACAAGTAAAAAAATTAACCGTCTAAATTTTCTCTGGTCTTCCTTTTTTTTCCTTTTTTTAAAATTGTTTTAATTAGACAAATAACACACACCCAAAACACTCTTCAATACAACTGCCAGCTAGCATGTCAATTGGTTACATTTGAGTTCCGTGCATTACTACAATCATTCTTTATACTTCATTCACATTAAATTGTGCATTTTAAATCAAAAACGATACCCACATTCTCCATTAGCTACATTTGTTTTGAGAGTACTTTTATCAAGAGACATTCGTATTTATATTATTCAATGGATAAACATTTTAACACCGACAACCATCTATGAAAGCTACCACATTCTGTTTATTTATCGCCTAGGATTCCTATTTCTTTCCTCCATCCACCTATACCATTTATCCCATATCTGATAGAATTCTGATTCTTCTTTTCCCTGGATTTCTTTAGTTAATTTGTCCATTTCGGCACAGTCCATCACCTTTCTTATTATTTCCTCTTCGCTTGGGGTTAGCTTGTTTTTCCATTTCTGGGCATAGGCAATCCTTGCCACCGTTATTATATGCAATATTAAGTACTGGGTTTCTTTTTTGTATTTTGTAGGCAGTAATCCTAATAAGAAAATTTCCGGTTTCCAATCTATTTTAAATCCCGTTATTGCCTCCAGCCACTTTTGGATCTTTTTCCAAAACTTTTTAGCCTCCTCACAGGTCCACCATAGATGATAGTATGTTCCATGTATTGATTCGCATTTCCAACATTTTGGGGATGTATTTGCCGATATTTTGGCTAACCTTGTTGGTGCTAGGTGCCATCTGTAAAACATTTTATACTGGTTTTCCTTATATGCGACCGAGAGTGTCATTTTTAAGTTTGTTCCCCAAAATTTTTCCCATTTGTCTAATTCAATGTTGTGTCCAAAGTTCTGTGCCCATTTTATCATTTGTTCTTTCACAATTTCCTCTTCCATTTCGTATTTCAGGAGAAATTTGTAAATTCTCCCTATCAATTTTCTATCTGGGCTTTGAATGATTTTATCCAATTCGTGTGGTTCTGTTTCCATGTCATATAATTTGGTATCATTATTGTATTTAGTTTTGATTTGAAAGTAGGTTAACCAGTCCACTTTCATGTTCCGTTCTGCCAATTCTTCAACTGTTTTTAAGTTTCCCTGTCTATCAATTAAGTTTCTATATCTTAGTATTTTGTTCCAATCTATAAAATTTGGATGAGTCGTCCTTTCTGTTGGTGATAGCCAATTCGGGATTTTCACGTAATGGATTTTTTTTATTCTGAGCCATTTTTGCAATAACGCTCTTCTAATTAAATGTTTTTGAAAGTATTTGTGTGTTTTATTTTTATCATCCCATAGGAAAGTGTGCCAGCCTGCTTGCAAATCATGGCCTTCCAATATCAAAATTCTTTTATTCTTCAGCTCTATCCAATCCTTCCTCTGGTCTTCCTATTTACAGCAACAGAAAGGATAAGTTGTTCTCCCTGAATGAGGAACTCCTGCGTCAAAATTCCCAGCTTGAGGAAAAAAACGCAGAACTCTGCAGGGAGGTGGAGGAGAAACAGAGGAGGTGGGAAATTTTGAGGCAGCAACCTTGACTTTCTCTTCCAGGATTTCCAATTCAATTCTTTGGGAGCCAATTTCCCTCTTGTCTTCCTATTTTACAGAATAAATATTTTGGAACAACAAAACCGCCATCTCCACTGCAGAGTTCTGGAACAAGCTGTGGAGGTCCAGGAGCTCGTCAGCGAGAACCGAGCACTGAAGGAACAACGGGACAGGTCAGAAATACCGTCTTTCCCCGAAGATACGACCTGCCCCCCCAAAAAAGCCCTAGCCTGACTTCTTTGGGGTGGGCTAATATAAGTGAAGGGGTGAGGGTGTCCAGCACAGGAGGCAGCCCTTCCCTTCCCCCGGTCACCTCATTGAGGCTCCTCCCCTTAACTGCTGGCAGCTGAGCCAGCGAGGGCCAGGCAACTCAGCCCAGATCTTGGGAGGACTCCCCAGCCGCCAGCCAGCCAGGCCCCCGTTCACCAGCACTCGCACTGCCCTGCATGAGCTCCATGGCGGCCCTGCAGCAAGGTGGAGGAGGGAGGGGGAGATCATCCCTTCCTCCTTTGCACCCCAAACCCCGTCTTCCCTGGCTGCTGAGCCCCCTGCATGCCCCCCACCCACTGGAGCAAGACGTGCAATTCAATACCGGTATTACCCGTGGAGCCTCCCAGTGCAACGCTCTGCCATCACTTCAGAGCAAACCTCCCCCTTCCCTGCACAGGATTGCGCATGAAAATCCCCCCCTTTTTTTTTTCCTACTGATTGTTTTTTCCTTGGGACTGCAGGACGTCCCCAAAAGGCTCCATCCGAAGGCTTCAGCCTTGCAATCCTGGGATAAGCATCTGTGCTGCAATCCCAAAGAAAGGACAGTGTGTGTGTGTGTGTGTGTGTGTGTGTGTGTGTGTGTGTGAGAGAGAGAGAGAGAGAGAGAGAGAATGAGAAAGAGAGAGAGGGGGGGAGAGGGAGAGAAGGGGGGGAGAGAGATCCGATCCAACCTTGGAGAGATATCCAAGGCTGGCAGTGATGTGCTCTCCCTCTCTCACTCCCTTTCCCTCCCTCCCTCTCTTCCCCCTCCTCTCTCTCTCTCTCACACACACACAAAGTCCCTCATCCCCCCACACACACACCCAAGGCATCCACATCCGTTCGCTGCATGTGCAGGAAAAGAAGAGAAGTCTGTGGGACTACGGTGAAAGAAACATTTGAGAGCTTCCAACTTCATGAGGGTTTTTTTCCCCCATGAGAAGTTGGAAGGTCTGAACTACGGTGGTTTTTTTTACCGTAGTCCCACAGACTTCTTGCCCTGCATGCGCAGCGGAGAACAGAGCTGGAAAGCAGATTAGCGAAGGAAAGTGGCTACCTTGGAGGGGTGGGGAACTCCATGGCTTCAGAGCATCCAATCTTGCAATCCTGTGCAGGGAAGGCAGAGGTTTGCTCCGAAGCTGCGGTGGCAGAGACCTCTGCAGCTATGGTAACATTTCTGAAATCTTAACTTTTAACACCGTACTGGGCCACGTGGGTCAGGACGAAATAACAGTAAAAAAAATGTGGATAGCTGCTGCTACAGAGCCCTTCAGAAGGCCAGTATGAGGCGCGAGGTCTGTGGGGCTCATCGCTTGGCTTCCTGCTGCTTTTTTCACCCTCCCCAGGCTCCAGAGGCTTTATAGGAGCCTGGGGAGGGCGAAAAGAGCCTCCCCCACCTCCGGACGGTCCCTGAAGCCTTCAGAGTGCTTAAAACCACCCTCCGAGCAACCCGGAAGCTCGGAGGGTGGTTTTAAGCGTTCCGAAGGCGTCAGGGAAACCTCCGGATGGTCCCTGAAGCCTCTGGAGGGCCTCCGGAGGGCCTCCGGAGGGGGCGGGGGAGGCTCTTTTCGCCCTCCCCAGGCTCCTATAAAGCCTCTGGAGCCTGGGGAAGGCAAAAAATAGCTTTTAAAAAGGTGAACTTAGCTGGCTAGTGCGCGCATGCGTGCTGGCCAGCTGACAGGGCAGCGCCTCGTGTGCCCTGACAAATGGCTCCGCGTGCCACTTGTGGCACGCGTGCCATAGGTTCGCCATCACTGAGCTAGATGGTCTCAGAGTTTCCTTCAAAGGTATAAATATAAAATTCTATGGTGCTAATTTCAAACCCCTGCCTACGGTATTTTATTGAAAAATATATGCATGGTTTTAAAATTAGCAGTGTTTAACACCCCTTTCCATGAATAATTAAATTGCCCCAAACTCTTGGCCTTTTGTACCCCAAAGAGCTCTGATGGTTCCCCTCCGTCTCCTTTGGATGCTTCCTAAAAAGTAAGGAAATCTGATGGATCCTTGTCGGGACCCCTTACCTGCCACGGCTGCAGCCTTGGAGGCCCCAAACTCTCTTCGACCCCTTTGTTTCTCCTCCTGGGCCAGAGTCTTGGTGATACTGTACACATTGGGGTTATTTAGGACCTGGATCCTGTTCCATTTCCACTGGGTCTCCAGTGGGGCTTTCTGGGTGCATCTTTCCCTGTCTTTGACCGAGAAGATGGACTTTGAAACAGAACAGTGAAAATGCTCATCTTGATATTGTGATCCCGCCAAGAAACTATTTTCAAAGGGATCATCCTTAGGACTTTTTCCATGATATACAAAGTTCCAAATACTGTGGACATATTTGAAAAGCCTGTGCCTTCTCATTGTCGCTTCACCCAAGATTGACAAGATCCAAACTTTCCCTTCAGTGGGTCCTGGCAAGTGTGCAAGTGCTGAATGGAAAGGAAGAACTCTGTTTGCAAGAGGAACACGTTCCAGGAAGTGAACAAAGACATTGACTTGTCTCCACTTAGAGAGGGGAGCTGTATTTCCATCTGTGGAGAATCGTTGCGATACAACAACACAAATTGCACTCCTGACCAGCATAGGAGTAATAATCCTCATGAAATTCTCCCCCTTCTCCGTGTCTGAAGCAAAGAGGCCAATCAGGGTCCATCTGAAATGGAGGAGCAGTTGGACAATGGCTGGGTACTGGAATCCTTCTTTGGGGAACATCTGGTGGAAAAGGGGGAACTGATTTTTATCTCTCAGGGTCTCTGAAGCAATTCTATCACTGATCTAAAAAGCAATGAAGAATGCCGTGTTATATTGGGGGTTAGATCAAATCCAAAATGTTAGATTTTAATAAATCCAAACTGGTTCTCGGGGACCTATTAGAAGAATTTGTTGTCAATTAGCCATTAAGCCATTTCAAGATGAATAATGTAGAACACAGAGCATAATAAATTCATATATAAAAATGGAAAGTAATAAAAGAAATAAGTGAGAAAGAATATGACTAAAGACTGGAAAACAAATTTATGCACTACCCTTAAAATTTGCCAAAGTCATACCCACATGTCCAGTTCTCAATGGAAGAGTTTTGCTCCAATAAGAGGCTGCATTATATTTAATTTTGGAATTCTGACCACCCAGGAAATCAATTGTTTGGATTTAAGCAATGGGTCATTTGTCTAACAATGCAGTCCAAGATCTTTCTCTTTCTTAGACAGTAGACATTCCAATAACAGATGTATTAAGATGCATGGCATCTTCTTAACTGGGGCTCCACAAATAAAATCCTTTTCATTATAAGCAGTTGATTATATTTCTTTAATTAACCATTATGCTAGCTTTTCAAATCTTGCTTAAATACATACGACCCTGAGATATTAAGGCATTTCTGTATCTCAATACTTGGAAATTTGGGAGGTCTGTTTGTAGCAGCTCATCCACTTCAATGTGCCAACCTTACTGAGGTTGGGTGTATCTTTCTCTGCTCGGATATCCCAGATTCTTTGTGCAGCCTTCTCTTGAACTTGTTCTCCGAGGACACAAGAGACAGGGAAACCACAGCTCCTAATAGGATTTGTCAGATGTTCAAGGAAAGTGGTCTGTAATTGAAATTTTGTTGGTTCTGACAGACCAGATGTGGGGGGTCTCTCATTTTCCACTAATTTCATTTTAGATCAATAATAATATTCCCTAATTTTAGTGAGAGAAAGAAATGAACAACTTCCTAAATTAGTTCTGAGGGCAGAAGCTAAAGTTCTTTTATCCATCTCTAAGATACTCTTCAGATGCTGGGACTGGAATTGTACTAAGCATGAACTATTTTAACTATCGTTTGATATAGGAGCTTGGAAATACAGACTTTAATATATTGGGCTAAGGAAGCTGGATGGTTTTTAAAATTTAAGCAGCAAATTCACTGAGTCCCCTGCTCTAAAGGTGCTTCATTGAATAAGAGTGAGTGAACTTTCAGTTCTGGAGAAAAGTACCCTAAATAAGGAAAGATGTTAATTCACTCTATTGACTCACCATCAAATAGCCATCTATGGCTATGATGTTATTTTCCAAACACCCTAACTGTTGACTTTCATTTATTAATTTTAAAACAATTATTAGCACAGTAGGAACCAACTCTTCTCAACAACCCAAGTTGAAACTATAAAAGTAATTTCATAACATCAGCAGAGGCATTTATCCCCTAAGGCATGCTTACTCCATGCCTTGATTTTGACCTCTTTTCACTCATTTTTAAAAACTTTTCTCCCCCCCTCTCCCCCTCTCCTTCCTTCCTTCCTGTGTTCATTCCATGGCGTGAGAGGTAGCCCTGATTTCGTTTTTTCTAACCTCTCTCTCTCTCCCCCTCCCTCTCTCTCTCTGTTTTTTTTTAACTCTGCAAAATTCTGGTAACTAGTTTTTCAATAAAGTTGATTTTGTTCTTGGAGACAGGCCATACTATAGCATCAGCCCTTTTGGGTGGTGCCCTTGAGCATTAGCTTTCAAAATAAAGTACATTTTTGTTCCAACTCAACTGCCAACTATTTCAGTTCTGTGATATGCTCTGCCATTAATTGGTCCCTGGAGTTTTGTATTTTATCACTATGCCAACAAATCTCAGATTTATTTGTTTCTTCAGCCACAGGTGATGTGTATTCCCTCTGGGCTCAGTTTCAAGCATGGAGACCCCAAATCTCTCAATTCTAGATGATGGCTTTAATTCAATATCTGCCCCTGTTATTATGAATCACATGAGGATTGTTTCCCTTTCATTTCCCTCTACAGAATTATCCAACAATTCTTGAGTCCAAGAACTGGTTGAATTAGCCAGGGATCCCTCCTGAGAGGGAGAATTATGATAAAACTTTCAGCTGTGTTCTTTGGCCGAATCCTCCAGGGGAGATTTTGGGCAGAGAAATATGGAGTTTTGGGACAGGCAGGGTCTGTGCTCTTGAATGTCCGTCTCTCTCCTTTCCAGATGAAGCTGCGTGTTTCTCTGTGTTTCAATCAGGAAAGACACTGGATCATATTCCACCTTGTGAGAGTCCTTTGAATTCTTCTAATTCTTCTTTAGAAACAGAAAAGGGATTCATTGCTTCACCCCATGAATGATGGACCTCCTGCTTCTGCTTCTGATGCTGCTTTTGTCCCATCCACTCTCTGGGAAGCTGAGAATGAAATGCCCTCAGAGTTTGGAGCACCAGGATGGAAAACGATCACAGAGCTTTTACAGCCCAGGAGACCATCTCATTGGTATAGTCACCACTGGAATAGAAACATTGCATACAAACTTGCTTTTCAACGTGGCTCCTTCTCTTCAGTTTGTTTTTCGTGATCTGTAAGTCATTCAGGGTGATAGAGTTGCACTCCCTCCATTCTAACACTCTCCTTCTTTTCTGTTTTTTATTTTTCATTTATTCCTATATTGGAGATTATGTCTAATTTCCTGAATGATTTTGATTTCCATGGCTTCTCTCTTTTGTCTGATTTTGTGAAAGAAACTCAAATCGAAAAATAGGCCTGAAAAAAAAAAAGCTGAAAGGGCTGCAGGTTATTTTCCTCTCTCAGTTCAATCCTTAATTTATCACTTGGATAATGAATTTTATTTAAAGTAATGGTGGAACCAGTTGTAGTTGCTGTACCTCAGCCCATTTCCATATTTGTATAACTGATCATTGCTTTTGGATCAATGTTGGCTTAAGGCTCAGTAGGTATTGGAGGCTTATATATTTTTAAAAAGTATTTGTTGCTGCCCATTATAATAACATTTTTTTTTACAATAGGGATGTTTATGGTTTTCTAGATGCCTTAATGTTCATTTTCAACATTCAAATGGTCAACAAGAATTCCCAGCTCCTGCACAATCTCACACTTGGCTACAACCTCCATGACAACTATTTGAGCACTTTCCGCACTTCAGATGCCTTGCTGGACATTCTCTCCACTGGAGAAGCCAATGTCCCCAATTACGGCTGTGGAAGGAAGGAGAACCTTCTGGCTCTTCTTGATAAAGCTGACAGGGACATCTCCATCCAGATGTCAACACTAGGAGGCACCTACAAAGTCCCACAGGTTTGTGTGTGTTTTTCTCCATCTGGAAAAGTGAGTGGTGAGGGGTGGTGGGTGAGCAATAGATGCAATCATGTCTTCTCCATGGAATTCAAGAGCTGCTTTTCATATTAGCAAAAATGACAATATTTTACCCCATTATGTTCATGTTGAGATTAATCATAAAAGGCCTGAAATGCAAGCAATACATTCCCTGGAGAAGACATTCTACCAACTATTTAACTGATCAAAAAATATCCCTGGTTGTTGGGGCCTCTATTGGCATCTTCATTTCCACATATAAATAATATCCAGTCGGATTGAAGTTGGCAATAGTAGCATTTTATCTATCTAAAAAGTGGAATAAAAAAGGACACTAGCAATTATAGACCAAATACACTAGCAGATATTGTGGCTGAAATGTATGCCTGGATCCTCTTAGTTAAACTTGAGAAAAATGCATTCCTTGCAGAAGAAACAGAAGGTTTTAGGTAGTGAATAGCTATATAGATTTCATAAGAAATATTGCATGTCAATAATCTAATATTGGTAACAAATTTGTCTTGAAATATCTAATTTATATCAGCGAAGTAAAACAGGGTTTTGCTGATTTTCTAGATGTTAGTGCATTTGTCATACTTAACAGAGAAATATTACATAGTAAATTGATTGCCCTCAAAATGGAGCTCCACCTGTTAGTCCTGATCCAGGCTCTTTCTCCAGGTCCTTGTTTGAGAGGGAGGTTGGGGCTCAATGGAGCAATGAGAAGAAGGATTGATACTTACAAAGGAGGAAGGGAAGGATGCATATTTGAACCCTTGCAGTGAGGCAAGTGAGGCACAGCCTCACCACTCTCATCATGAAAAAAAAGTAAAAGGAAAAAGCTGAGCTAGTTACTGCCTCACGGTGGATGACTCTGCTTAACTGTTAAAAAAAGCTGGAAAAGGTACGTGTGGGTTGGAGGGAGGGGGAGGAATTTAAACTTCATCCTCCTGGTGCTGTACAGGGCTTTGGGCAAAGGCTGGAGGGAAGGACCCTGGCTCGCTTGTGCTCTCCCTCCCCAAGTGTAGTTTGATTGCAGGCACAGCCACGTTGTGGGGCCAGTGTGTGTGCTACAGCATGGCTCTTTGCCTGGCTTCCTGCCTCCTCCTGTGGTCTCCTCACTGGTGCTCTCCCTCCCCAAGTGTAGTGACTTCCTCCCCAGGCCCCCATTCATTTCTCTCTCTCACACACACAGCTGGATAAAACTATATAAAAATCTAGCCCAGCTTCACTGATTACAAGTTTGAAAAGGCAACGTGGCTCCACCTGCAATCAAACTACACTTGGGGAGGGAGAGCACAAGCGAGCACTGAGGAGACCACAGGAGGAGGCAGGAAGCCAGGCAAAGAGCCATGCTGTAGTACACACACTCTCCTCCCAGCCTCTTTCTTTTGAAAGGCTCAGATCGGCTCCCCTCCGGCTTCTCTGCCTCTCCTCTCACCCCAGCTTGCCAGCAGGAGGTGGTGGGTGGGCTTTATTGTGTTCCAGGCATTTCCCACCCAGACAGCAGGCTGCATTTGCAATGGTGGAGGTGTTTGGGAAAGGCAGCAGGGGAATGTGGGGGATGGCAGAGGAGCAACTTTCAAGCCACTGGAAAAGATATCCAATCCAACTTTTGTGTGGGTGGGGGTTTGTTTGAGAGTGAGTGAGAGAGGGAAGGGGTAGGAGAGATAGTCCAATCCAACTTCTGTGTGGTGTGTGTGTGTGTGTGTGTGTGTGTTTGAGAGAGGGGGAGGAAGGGAGAGAGGGAGGAAGGAGGGGAAGGAGAAGAAAAAGAAAAAGAAAGAAGGAGCAAAGGAGAAAAACAAATGCTGTCGCTTTAAATTGGAACTGAGCATGCCTGGCTGTGGAATTCTGGGAGTTGAAGTCCACAAGTCTAAAAATATTTGAAACCCAGCACTGTGTCAGTGCCTCACTAGTCATAAAACCTCACCGCACGTCACTGAACCCTTGTTATTCTCTCTTCATATTGACAATTTACTTCAACTAATGAAGGATCCAAAAACACATCATAAATAAATGTTATTTCTTTCTTTGCCAAAAATTACTAAATTAGTGGACCAGTGAAATGCAGTGCACATAGTTTCCAGTATTTGGATTTGAGAAAGGTTTTGACAAAATAAACAACCATCTAATTCTTGGTAAGCTAAAAATATGTGGGATAGACAGCATCACCCCCAGATGGACTCAGCCTGTGGTCCTCAGTGGAACTACATCTACATGAGGGAAACAAGCAGTGGGGTTCCATTTTAGGCCCACTAATCTTCATCATCTTCATCAAGGCTTTGGATGAGGGATAGATGGGGAACTCATCAAATTTACGGATGACACTAAACTGACCGGAATAGCCAACAGCCCAGAAGATAGGCTCAAGATCCAGATGGATCTAGATGGATTTGAACCCTGGGCCTATCTAACAAAAGGAAATTCAGTATAGAGAAAAGTAAAGTAATACAATAGCAGAGTTGGAAGGGACCTTGGAGGTCTTCTAGTCCAACCCCTGTCTAGGCAGGAAACCCTATACCGTTTCTCAGACAAATGGCTATCCAACATCTTCTTAAAGATTTCCACAACTTCTGGAGGCAAGCTGTATTCCACTGATTAATTGTTCTAACTGTCAGGAAATTTCTCCTCAGTTCTAAGTTGCTTCTCTCCTTGATTAGTTTCCACCTATTGCTTCTTGTTCTACCCTCAGGTGCCTTGGAAAATAGTTTGGACTCCCTCTTCTTTGTGGCAACCCCTGAGTCTTACACTGAGGCTAGAAATACCAAATGTACAGGTACAGATTAGGTGAAACCTGGCTCAATAGCAGGAACTGTGAAAGGGATCTTGGAATCTTAGTGGATAATCTCTCAAATGTGAGCCAACAATGTGTGGCAGCAGCCAAAAAAAGCCACTGCAATCCTAGGCTGCATCAACAGACGGATAGAATCCAAATCAAGAGAAGTTTTGGTACCTTTTTATAATGCCTTGATAAAACCACCCTTGGAATAGGGCATTGATGGCGAACCCTTTTGGCACCAAGTGATCTTGTCAAGGATGCAATCTGGAAGAGGAGTTGACCAGTGTGCATGTTGGTCCATACATGTTCACCAGGCAGCTCCTCTTCGAGTTCCTGGCACTGCCACGCATGTAAAGGCCAGCTGATCGTCATGCTCACATGCACACAAGAAACCCGGAAGAGCAACGGGCAAGGCCACACGTGCCAGTCGACATGGCTTTGTGTTCCACTTAGCCCAAGCTAAGAATCTGAAGCAGAGGGCACCATTTCCCCTCCTGGGGCCTCCGTGCATCCCATTTTTGGCCTCCCCAGCCCCCAGAAGCACTCTGCTGGCCAAAAGCTTTGGTCTTACTTTGCAGCTTCAGTCCATGGGGTTTGCGAAGGTAAGGCCTGCACTCAGCCGGTGGGTGGGGACTGGCAAGTGGGCGGGGTGATTTGGATGGGGCAGCCTCGTGGTCCCATGTGGGCCGGATTAATGGCTTCAGTGGCCTGTATCCAGCCTGTGGGACATAGTTTGAGGACCCCTGGTATAGGGTCTCCTTCTTGAGCAGAGGGTTGGACTAGAAGACCTCAAAGATCCTTTCCAACCCTTTTATTTGTTTTAAGTTCTGTTATGGGTACATATGTTTAGCATGCTAAATACCTATAGGAACATGCTGATTTACACTAGTGATATTATCATACTATACACATTGGATTATATACACTGTGAGGAAGACTTGGGTTCTTTCTCATAATAATATATTTATTTATTTATTTATTTTATCAGACATTATTAGTCGCCCCCTCTCCCCACAGGGACTCGGGCGACGTACACAAGCAACGGTCTAGGAACTACAAAGGAGGAGGTAAAAATAAATAAATACAATAATCAGAGAAGTTAAAACCCCAATAATAAAAGTTAATAAAAAGCTAACATTGACAATTAAAATTAACCAAGGGGTGGAACAGTTGATCGAGATTATGCCAGGACCGGCTAGGTCGAAACAAGGTGGGTCTAATCTGATAATTATAATACCGGTAAATCAAGTTCAAAAGTTATGGTCTTTGGGAAATTACATCATAGCCATAGATGGTCAGCCAATAGAGCAAATAAGACCTTTCCTTACCTGGTGGTAGTTTTTTCTGAGGCTGAATCTTGGCTCCCTCATCATCAAAGGAGCTCAGTTAGATCAAAGACAGAGTGAAAGTGGTGCTTAAAAGAAAACTTCAATAGCTCTCTCCGCTTCCTCAGCCCCAATTATTGAAGTATCTGAGGCCAAGGTTTTTCCCCATGTTCTTACATCAATCTGATGTTTTGGGCTTCAGAGAGAAACCACCAGCAGAAACCAACCCAATCCACAGCCTCTGAGGATATCATTTTGGGTGGCCAAAAGGACTCCAGCTGTGCCCCTCAGAGCTGATTTGGGAATTTACAACAATTTCTTTTTTTTTTTATTGTTTTAATTAGACAAATAACACACACACAAAACACTCTCAGTAAACTGCCAGCTAGCTGTCAATTGGTTACATTTGAGTTCCGTGCATTACTACACATCATTCTTTATACTTCATTCACATTAAATTGTGCATTTAAATCAAAGACGATACCCACAATCTCCTTTAGCTACATTTGTCTCTTGAGAGTACTTTTATCAAGAGACATTCGTATTTATATTATTCAATGGATAAACAATTTTAAACACTGACAGCCCTCTATTGAGAGCTACCACATTCTGTTTATTTATCGCCTAGGATCCCTACTTGTCTTTCCTCCCTCACCTATTAGACCAGTGGTGGGCAACGCTTTTTTTTTTCAACTGAGCCAAATCTCGCCAAAACCACGATTGAAATTTACTTTGAGAGCCACATTTTTAAAACCGAAAATACATAGGATGGTACACTGTTTTTAGTTTCAATAAGTTTTTTATTGAGAATATTCTGCATGCAAGTATCCACATAGGTCGGGAGGATACAAATAACACAACTAATAAAACAAAAACTTTAGAACGATATTATTTATCGATAACGTTAAATTCCGTAAAATTTGCCTTACAATGTAGAGAAAATTACATCCTGACATTGACTGACAAAGTCACAACCACTAATGTAACATTGGCCTTGCATTTCCTTGGATAGTTTGAGTAAGTCAGGTTTGTATGTTGTTGTTTTTTAATTTCATCTCTCTCTCCCACTTTCTTTCTTTTTTTCTTTTTCTTTCTCTCTCTCTCTCTCTGGCTCTTTGTCTCTCTCTCCCTCCCTCCCCCATCTCTGTCACTCTGTGTGTGTGTGTCTGTCTGTCTCTCACTCACTCTGTGTGTGTGTGTGTCTGTCTCTGTCTCTCCCTCTGTCTCTCTCCCCTCCCTTCCTCTCTCTCTGTCACTCTGTGTATGTGGGTGTGTCTGTCTCTCACTCATTCACTTAATCACTCACTCTGTGTGTGTCTCTCTGTCTGTCTATCTTTCTCTCCCTCCCTCCCCCTCTCTGTCTCTCTCTCTCTCTGTGTGTGTGTGTGTGTGTGTCTGTCAGTCTCTCTCTGATTCCCTCCCTCACTCCCTCTCTCTGTTCCTCTCTCTGTCTGTCTCTCTCACTCACACACACACACACACACACACACACACACTGTGGTCACCTTGTTGAGTGTTCCAATCACATTTGAAACACTCAACAACTGGCCTGCATTTATGGTATTTTGCAGCATTCTGCAGTCATAGGACCAAAATTGGTTGTCACTCGCCCGGGCTTTTGCAGAAGCTTCCCTCCGAAGCCCGAGAGGAGGGAGGGGAGCGGGCACCCGGCACACAGAAGAGCCGCATTAAAGGGTGTAAAGAGCCGCATGTGGCTCCCTGAGCCCGCGGTTTTGCCCATCACTGGCGACCTAATACCATTGTATGTCCCGATATCAGATAGAATTCTGATCTCACTTACTTTTCCCGGATTTCGTTATTGAATTTGTCCATATATCGGTCACATGTCCATCACCTTTCTTATTATTTCCTCTTCCGGCTTAGGGGTTAGCTTGATTTTTCCATTGCTGGGCCATTAGGCAATCCTTGCCCCGCCAGTTATTATATATGCAATAATTAAGTACTCTACGTGGATTTCTTTTTTGTATTTTTGTAAGGCCGTAAAATCCTAATAAGAAAATTTCCAGGTTTCCCAAGTCCTGATTTTAAAGTCCCGTTAATTGTCCACATCCAGCCACTTTTTGGATCTTTTTCCAAAACTTTTTAGCCTCCTCAACACGTAGACAGGTCCAGCCATAGATGATGAGTATGTTCCATGTATTGATTCACATTTCCCAACTATTTTGGTGGATGTGTTTTGCCTGATATTTTGGCTTAACCAATTTGTTGGTGCTGACAGGTGCCATCTGTAAAACATTTTATACTAGGTTTTCCCTTATATTTGCGACCGAGAGTGGTCATTTTTAAGTATTTGTTCCGCCCAAAATTTTTTCCCATTTGTCTCAAATTCAATATTGTGTCCCAAAGTCATCTGTGCCCCATCTTAATCCACTTGTGTTCTTCTCACAATTTCCTCTTCCTTTTGGTATTTCAGGAGCAAATTTGTATATTCTCTCCCTATCAATTTCTATCTGGTCTTTGAGAGGATTTTAACTCACAATTCCGTCGTGAGTGTCCTGTTTCAATGTCCCATATGATTTGGTGTTCAGTATTGTATTTTGTTAGTTCTTTGATTTGAAAGTAAGGTTTAATCCAGATCCACATTTCGTGTTCCGTTCTGCCAATTCTTCAACATGTTTTTAAGTTTCTCCTGTCTATCAATTAAATCTTATCTCTTAAAAGTAATCCTTAGGTTATGCTCTTGAAATCTTTTCCAATTCTATAAAATTTGGATGAAATCGTCCTTTACTGTTTGTGATAGCCAATTCGGGATCTTTTACTCGCTCTAATGGTTTTTTTTTATTCTGAGCCATTTTTGCAATATAACGCTCTTCGAATTAAATGTTTTTTGAAGAGTAGTTTGTGTGTTTTTATGGGTTCTTATCATCCCAGAGGAAACAGTGTGCCAGCCTGCTTGCAAATCAGGGCCTTGCCAGGGGTCAAAATTTATTTTATTTATTTAAGCTCTATCTAATCCAATCCATTCACCCATGTTATTTGATATACTGCCAATGCGTATAAATTCCCAAATTGGTAGTGCTAACACTCCTCTCTCTTTGCTAGTCCCTGCAATGACTTTAGTTTTGATTCCTCCCGCTTTTTCGTCCCATGCCAAATAAACCCTTACGTGGGTTAATGTTTCTTTAATTCTTGAAAGAATTTTTTTACACTGGGTTAATAGGTGTGCGGCTTGTAACCAGGGAATAGGTATTCTTTGGTAATATATTCATTTGATTGTCCGCGCTTTTGCTATGCGTCCCATGAGTCGATCAGGTGAATAGTTTTCTTATCCAATTTTCTAAATCTTTCTTTATTTGTATCACTAATTAGTGTTATAGTTATCATCTTTTATTGTGGGAACATTTTGCCCGGCGACCAACCCAGCGATCCCCAGGTCATTTTTAACTTTCTTAGCGCTATTTGCATATAGGTTTATTATTTCCAGTTCTCTCTTTTGTTTTTTGGTCATGTTTTTGGTTATCATTTTTGTTTTGTTTTTATTGATCTTTAATCCTGCCACTTCGCCATATTCTTCCTAATTTTGAATAATTATCGACTAGAATCTAAAGGGTCCTCAATACAAATACTAAGTCATCGGCATATGCTATGTACCATTGTATCTTCATTTATTAGAGTCTTAAACCTTTATTCCTGGTCTTTCGGATTTCATTTAGTAAATTTTCCAAAGTCAGTATGAACAGCAAAGGAGAGAGGGGCATCCCTGTCTGACTCCCTTTTTTATTTTGGATCTTCTCAATGTTACTTCAGTTGTCTCCATTCATCAGAACTTTGGCTGTCTGGTTATTATAAAAATCCTTCTATCATTTTTATAAATTTTTCACCGAATTTCATCATCATCCAATACTGTTATTAATCTAAATTTTCCAAACTACATTGTCAAATGCATTTATGTGCACAAGAAAACCAGTACCCTTTGTTTTTCTGGGTGCGCCTCATAGTACTCTATATATCTATACTAGGAGATTCTCGATTATTTCTAATGTGTCTGTGAGGTAGGAATCCATTTTGGTCAGGGTGTATTCGTTCATTAACACCTGTTTGATTCTTCTGCCATAATTGCTGCAAATATTTTATAGTCAGAATTTAATAATGAAATTGGTCTGTAAATTTTGAATTTTCTTGTTGGCTGGATCTTCTTTTGGGATTAGCGATATTAATTGCTTCTGTCCATGTTTCCGGTATCTTGGCTTTTCCTAAGATTTCATTAAACATTGTCCTCACCCCTAATTCTTCCAGTATTATTTTAATTATTTTTTGGTATAAGCTCCACCGTATTCTTCCATCTGGTCCTGGTGTGTTATTTACTTTTTCTCTGTTTTTTCCGAGCTGATTTCACTGTCGCTAATGTTATTGGCCTGTTTATCGCCTCCCTATTGCTCTTTTGAGATTGGGTTTATCTTTGCTTTGTTTAAGTAATGCTTTATTTTATTTTCTCTCCCATACTGTCTTGTGTGTATAATTTTGTGCAAGTATTTATGTATGATTTTTCTTCTTTTCTTCTGCTTTGTATTGAATCCTTCCGTTCTCATCTTTCAATTGGTATATCATCCTTTTTCTCTTTCGTTCTTCAGTCTATATGCCAGCCATCGCCGGGTTTGTTGGCATGTTCACAAACAATAGTTTTTTGTCTGGCTGCTTTAATTTTCTGCGCAATTCCTTTTGATTTATTAGGTTGGCTTATGTTTGATCATCTCTCTTTTTTCTTTTTTCTTTTATTCTTTGGGTCTTTCTGGGAGTTCATCTTCGAGATTTACACAATTTCTACTTTTGTCCAAAATCAGAAAAATACTGGGTATTGGCATAAAATTTAATCTATGGAAACTAACAAACCTCTGAAAATTGTGGCTGTTAGAACAGACAAAACTTCAATTAAAGACCAATCTTGGATTCTACTAACTGACAAATTGTATGAGGAACTGAGGTCTCCCTGTTTCTTGTACAACTGGAGAAGCTAAAAAGATTCCTCGACAAAGAATCTGGGCCTTAGAAGCATTAAAATATGGAGCAAATCCTCAAAAATTATAGTAGGCCCTTTATTGGAATAGAATACTTCAGTTGGCATTTGCACATGTTAATCTAATTGCAATAAATTGTAGGGGTGAGATACCGTAATATGACTTACATTGTTTATCGTTTTTTTAATTTATTTTATTATTTTCCACTTTTGTAATACAATCTTGCTAATATTCTGTCTTTAATATTTTAAAACAATGTCTAGTTAACAAATTATTCTAATGCCTTCATGAGAACAATATTTATTAAATATATAATAGATTTGGACTTGATTTGACCCCAAATATACACACAGCATTCTTCATTGTGCAAGGTTTATTGAATGCAGCTCAGAATCTGATCAGTCCCAGTGAAACTCTGAAGACGAAGCTATGGATTATCAGCTTTTCTTTCTGCAGAAAGCAAAAGACTTGGCTGACCAAGCAGGCATGTGCCAAAACTTTTCCAAACATCATATAGCTTGCACAGAACGTCATTGCTATAGAAACATCATTTTGATATCACGGCAAATTTCATGATTTTTCTCAGTGCTCTGAAAAACAATAGACTGTAGAAGGGAAAAGAAATCCATTTTTTGGAGTATAACTCTTAGCTTTGTTAGGGAATGCTGAGCACACATTTTAAGGTACAAGCAAGGCTACTTGGCAGATTCCACATTTTACTTTCACAACGAAGTTACTTTGCTAGGCTAAGCTTGGCAATTCGCCTAGAAGTTTTATCTATGCAGTTGGCACATTAGGTTACAATGGAGCTTCTCTCAACAGCAATTTAACAAAAGCTGAATTAGGTTACACCTCTGTGTATGCTCTAATGCAGTGATGGCAAACCTTTTAGAGACCGAATGCCCAAACTGCAACCCAAAACCCACTTTATTTATCTTGGAGTGCCAACAGGCAATTTAACCTGAATAATGAGGTTTTAGTTTAGAAAACAACTCCATACATGATTAACGTCTTTTCTCTGAAAAAAACCCCACAATAACCAGCGCTTTCAATGATACAAACACCTTTTTATTGAAAGGTAAACATTTGCATTTGACATGCTTTTGATTAATGTGACTTTTGCTGTTGAATGCAAGCTGATAATTTTTCTAACCTTGACTCCTACTTTGTAAGTTTGAGAGCAACACATGCAGCACTCAGGTCATCTGTTAGTCCAGGGGTGTCTCTTTTGCAGAGTCAGAGATCCAGAAACTTTCATTCTCGGGGGTGGGGAAAGTGGTTACCTGCAGGTCTCCTGCTCCTCCCCTCCCCCCAACTACTTTCCACTTAGCTACTTAATGAGGCTTCCTTGTGTCAAGGAGCAGCAAATGGGGCCAGACAGAGACAGCAATCCAAGTGTGTTTGGCAGAGAAAGCATACTTCAGCCAAGGCACCCAAACTGCTGCCAATGGTGTGGGCGACAGCTGAGCATGGAAATGGGGCCAGACAGAGACAGGGAGGGTAAGAGAGTAATCTGTGTGTGTGTGTGTGTGTGTGTTGTGTGTGTGTGTGTGTGTAAGAGAAAGCGTGCTTCAGCCAGGGCACCCAAACTGGTGTGGCCGACACCTGAGCAGGGAGGCAGTGTGTGTGTGTACTTTCATCCCCATTCAAGCAGGGCCTCTTATTTTCCTCCCCAGCACAGTTGGGGGCATGCAGGCTGCTGCACCTAAGCACCATGATTGCCCTCTCCCCCAGCCAGCCAGCCAGCCAGCCCCACCTGACCTGCTCCCTGCCGGCTCCTGCAAAGCCTCGCCATTCTCCTCCTCCTCTTCTTCTTCTTGGTGTCGTCGTCGTCCTCCGCCCAAGTGGCAGTGGGCTCCACAGGACCAGGTTTTCATTTCTGCCCTGGGGCAGAAAACTCTGGTGGGCTGGAAGTGAGTGTGAATGGCCTGGCTCTCCAGGGCTTCCTGGCTCAGTTGGAGGCTTCCTTCAGCCTCCAAACAGTTGCAGGGCTTGTTTGGGGTTTTTTGCTTCCAGGTTGGTGCGGGAGGCTTTCCAGGGCCAAAATGGAAAAAAAAAACCTGTGCTTTCTGCACCCCCCATTTTGGCCCTGGAAAGCCTTCTGCACCAACCTGGAAGCAAACAAAAAGATAATAAAACCCCTGCAACTGTTTGAAGGCTGAAGGAAGCCTCCAACTGAACGAGAAAGCACGTGGGAGGCCCAGACCCCCATTCACTTCCAGCCCAGCGGACTTTCCTTGTACAAATGTGAGCGCGCACACACACAGCACACACACACACTACACACAACATACACTGCAATACACATGCAGTACCCTCGCCCTGGCCCTTGGCAATTTTGAAACCCCACCACTGTTAGCAACACCACAAGGAGGGGATACTTCCTAAGAGCTCACAATTCAGGAATAACGGGGGGGGGGGGAACCTTGCGCTTTCCACGCCCATTTTGGCCCTGGAAGGCCCTCCTGCACCAACCTGGAAAGCAACCCCCCCCCCCACACAAACCCTGCAACTGTTTGAAGGCTGAAGGAAGCCTCCAACTGAGCCAGGACAGCCCTGGGGGGGGCAGGCCATCCATCACTTCACTTCCAGCCCACCACCGGAGTTTCCTGCGCAATGAGAGCGCCTCCCATTCCCCCCCCCGCATACTCACGCGTCCCCCACGCTGGCCCTCCCCAAAGGCCCGAAAACCAGCTGGCCGGCAGGAGGTGCGCCTGCATGTGGATGCTAGTGGAGCTGGGCTGTTGCAGGAGGGGACGCTCTGCATGCCACAGGTTCCCCATCACGGCTCTAATCCTTTCAATTCCTTTTTCAGATGAGTAATAGAATTGCTTCAGAGGCTCTGAGTGATAAAAGCAAATTCCCCTTTTTTCACCAGATGCTCCCCAAAGAAGGGATCCAGTACCCAGCAATTGTCCCACTGCTCCTCCACTTCAGATGGACCCTGATTGGCCTCTTTGCTTCAGACACAGAAAAGGGGGAGAATTTCATGAGGATTTTCCCTCCTGTGCTTGTCAGGAATGGAATTTGTGTGGTTATATCACAACTGTTCTCAAAGACTGGATATACTGCAATACCTCAGGGATTCCTCTCTCTAAGTGGAGACAAGTCAATGTCTTTGTTCACTTCATGGAACTTGATTCCATTTGGGAGAGAAATTCTATCCTTTCCATTTAACACTTATGCGATCTCCCAGGGACCCATTGAGGGAAAGTCTGGATCCTCACAAGTTTTGCAGCATATCAAATAAACAAGCGCAGACTTCTCAAATACATCCATAGTCTTTGGAGCTTGGTTATCTGGAAAAGAAAGGCCAATGGATTCTGCCTTTAAACCCTATTTCTTTGTGGAAGAAAAGTTTCAAGATCATTATTTTCATTGTTCTCTTTCAAAGAATGTCTTTCCTGTCAAGGCCACAGAAGATGCACCCAGAAAGCCCCACTGGAGACCCAATGGAAAAGGGACAGAGAATGGACCCAAAATTTCTAACCAACATTACAGTCTCATAAGGACTCTGGCCCAGCCACTGAATGCTGGCCTATTCCTCCAGATCGAGGAGGGGAAGGAAGGAGGATGAAAGATGTTGGGGTCTCCACGGCTGCAGCCATGGCAGAGCAGTATGGGGTTCCCGATATGGATCCATTAATCTTAATCCTTTGGAGGAGGAATCCAGGAGGAGAAGGAGGGAAAACATCTCAAGAGATCTGGCCAATTTAATTACTCAGGGACTTAATGTTCCAAAGAGTAGATACCATGGCATTTTTATATTTAGCACTGCTAATTGGAAAATGGTGTATTCTTTTTAAAATAAATTTCCCGTATTTGTGGGTTTGTGATTAGCCTGGTGGAGTTCCACCTTTCTTCCGTCCCCATTGCAGGTGGGTCTGTGTGCAGCTGGTACAGGCAGCATAAGCCCCCCTAATTCTCCTCCAATGAAAGGGAGCCTGGCGTGGATCTGGATGCTTTATTGGGAGAAGATGGCAGGTGAAACTGAGGAGATGCAAAGAGTGGAAATCAATAGAAAGACGAGATAGGCAGCATTAACTAACAGCCAGCAAAGAAAGCAGCTGGAACCTCTCCAGCGATGCTCCTTGTGAGGGACGGAGGCCGTCTCTGGATGACCAGGGGTCTCAGTCACAACGGCTGCTTCCGTCTTCTCCAAAGGCGACAGAAAATGGAGTCTAAGCTTCAGACCTTATAGTTACGCTTAATCTGCCCCCGGCCACTAGGTGGGGCTAGAGCAACCAACAAGCACAACAGTTACCGTATTTTGGAATATAAGATGCACCTTTTTCCCTTCAAAAAAGAGGCTGAAAATCTGGGTGCGTCTTATACATCGAATACAGCATTTTTTGCCTCCCGAAGTCCCGCCCCCTTCACCAAAATGACCATGCATACCCTTATGGAGGCTTTCAGAGAGCTCCTGGGGGCTGGGGAGGGCAGTAATAGAGCAAAAAATGGAACTGTTTTTCCCCCCCCCTCCAACCACCAGCAGCACTCTATAAGCCTCCATAAGGCTATGCATGCAATTTTTTTGACAAAAAACGGGCTTGTTTTTGGAGAAAAACTGGCCATTTTTTGCTCTTTTATGCCCTCCCCTCCACCAGGAGCACTCTGCAAGCCCCACCCCCCAAGGCTATTCATGACTTTTTTAAAGGGGGGGGGCGTTCTTCCACCAAAGCAGGCTGTTTTGGGGAAGTTTGCAGAGTGTAAAAACTTTTTTTTTCCCTCTTGGAAAGCTCTTTAAACTGGTTGATGAGAATTACATTGATCAAGTGCTGTGCCAGCAGAAACAAAGTCTTAGGTGCTGCAGATTGTCAGCGATTTCCTTCTCCAACACATGGATAAATAACACCTGGAAACATCTACCTACATACCTACTCTCTCTCTCCCTACCTACCTCCAGTATTTCTCTATCTCTTTATTTCTCTCTCTCTATCCCTCTACCTACCTACTGTATTTCTCTCTCAATCTCTTTTTATTTCTCTCTCTCTATCCCTCTACCTACCTACTGTATTTCTCTATCTCTATCTCTCTCCATTTCTCTCTCTCTTTATCCCTTTATCTACCTCCCTACCTCCCTAACTATTCTCTCTCTCCTTACCTACCTACTGTATTTCTCTCTCTTTCTCTCCCTCTACCTACCTACCTACCTACCTACCTACCTACCTACCTACCTAATGTTCTTCTCTCTCTCTCTCTCTCTCTCTCTCTCTCTCTCTCTCTCTCTCTCTCTCCATTTCTCTCTCTCTTTATCCCTTTATCTACCTCCCTACCTAACTACTCTCTCTCTCTCCCTACCTACCTACTGTATTTCTCTCTCTTTCTCTCCCTCTACCTACCTACCTACTTTTTTAAAAAAATGCCTCTTCAAAACCTTGGTGCGTCTTATACTCCGGTGCTTCTTATACTCTGAAAAATATGGTACATGTTGTGGCATGATAACCTTTATAAATTAGGAGGAGACCCTGAGACCATCTAGCCCAACCCCTCCTCTCTGCAGGAATCCCAGTTCAAGCTTCTCTGACTGATGGCTGCTCAGTCTTTGCTCTCAGACGATCCATGAAGAGGAGACTGAACTTCTCTGCTTTACTGGCTCAGCTCTAAAACAGCTCATCCTTTTATCATATTTTTTCCTCTCGTTCAGTTAAAATCTCCTCTCTTGTAACTGAATTCACTTTTTCCATGTCTGACACTCTGGAATAAGAGTGAGCGGATCTTACACTCGTGTGTAACAGGAGTCAGTTATTGGAAGAGGGTTGTATCCAGTGGTGGGATTCAAATCTTTTTACTCCTGGTTCTGTGGGCATGGCTTGGTGGTCTTGTGACTGGGTGGGTGTGGCTTGGTGGTCATGTGATTGGGTGGGTGTGGCTTGGTGATCATGTGACTGGGTGGTCATGGCTTGGGTGATCATGTGATTGGGTGGGTGTCGCTTGGTGGTCATGTGATTGGGTGGGCATGGCCAACTTGACATCACTCACGTCAAGGGGTACCTTGCCTGGCCTCTCTTTGTGTCAACAAGATACAATTTCCCTGTCTATTTATTTACTACTACTGAACATCCAAAATACACAATTGAATCCTAGGTGCAAATGCCATATGTGTATATACATATTACATAGTTTAGTGTGTGTATAGGCACAAAAAAGATACATTATCTACTTTATACACGCATGCACACACACACACACACACACACACACACACACACAGCTCTTCTAAAACTATACACATTCAACCTCACTTATTGCGTTTGGAAAAATACACCCAGAGTCCACTTTCTGCCACCTATTTAACTATCACTTCTGCACATTAGAACATTACACAGGCCTTCAGATGTTCTTCCCTAGCTTGCACATGACTGTTAGAACCAGGAGATGTCATGGATTGAGTAACATGTGGCAAAGCTCACTTAACAACGCTCTTGCTTAGCAACCAAAATGTTGGGCTCAATTGTCATAAGTCAAAGACTATCTGTGCCTTCCCTTTTCTGGCAATTTTCCTCTCTCTTAGAGGCACCAAAATAATCCAGAGGATATAAGGTCTCCTGCTGGAGCAGGGGGTTGGACTAGATGACCTCCGCGATCCCTTCCAATCATAGATTGCTGTGCTGTTTCAAAGAATCTTCAGAAGCCTTCCTTCCTCTCTTCTTTTTTTCTCTCCCTCCCTCCCTCCATGTATGTATATATACATCCATCCACCCATCTATATCTTATTCACTTTCTTTTCCCTCCCTCTCTTTCTTTCTTTCTTTCTTTCTTTCTTTCTTTCTTTCTTTCTTTCTTTCTTTCTTTCTTTCCTTCTGTCTGTCTGTCTTTCTTTCTTTCTTTCTTTCCTTCTTTCTTTACCTTTTCTTTCTTTTTTCTTTTCTTTCTTGTTTCTCCCTTCTTTTTCTTTCTCTCCCTTTCACCCTCTTTTTTTCTTTCTCTTTGTATCCCTTCCTTTCCTCCTTCCAAAGCTAGGAAATCCACCTGAAACAAAAACTCATTTGGATGAAACCGGCCATTACATACACACACACACACACTCTCTCTCTCCCTCCCTCCCTCCCTCTTCCAACCAGCTCTGCTTTTAGCGGCAGGCCAATCACCAAAGTCCTTTCCAAGGGTGCTCTGGGGATCCCCCTCCCAAAAAACACCAGGTTGCTTCTGGAGGGGGCAGGCGGAGGGGCAGCATTCCCCCCTCCCTGGGCGCCTGCAGCCTCGGAGCCTGCAGCAACTCCCGGCCCTTGCACAGCAAAGGCAATGAACAACCTCTCACTTGCCAGAAGATTTTCTTTAGTGTGGAAGGGCCCAGAGTTGCTCCAAGGCTGCAGGCACCCAGGGAGGGAGGTGGGGGGATGCTGTCAGTCTTCCCTCTCCCAGAGCAACCTTGGAGGTTTTCAGGTCCTCTGCAGAGGCATTTCTTTAAAGAAACCCCCCCAAAAGCCACAAGATCCAGAGCTGCCAGTCTCCAGTAAGATGTGCATCTCATGGCCTGGCCCAGCCCATCCCCTGCCCCACCCACCACCCCCAAATTGCACCTCATTGTGAGCATCTCTCAGCCATTATCTGCAGGGAAAAACCTTGCACAGTAAAGAAAAACTTCCCAAGAGTTTGAGAAGTTATTAATTAATTCACACTCACAAGAAGGTTTTCTTTACTCTGCAAGGTTTTTCCCTGCACACCACGGCTGAGAGACGCTTGCAGTGGGTTGCAATTTGGGCCCATCCCACCCCCACCCCAAGGCAAGGCCCATCAACCACAGTTAGACTCAACAAGCCAAGGGTTGCTCCCTCGACCGCCTCCACCAAAGATCCCCTTCATCCTTTTTGAGTTGGTCTGCTTTGCCGCCCGGTGAATAACTGAGCCAAACCGCTCCTGCCAAGCGGCTTCCCCCAACACCCCATCTCCGACCATTAAGCCAACCGATGGTTATGCAACCGGAGCCAACTGGGTGCAAAGCTGGGTTGACAATGAGCCTCCGAGGTCTCCCTCCTTCCTGCTTGCCCAGCACTCGCTCAGCTGCCCCCTCTGATTCCCCCCGCTGGATGCAGCCACTCACCTGCAACTGGAAAGTGAGGTCATCCACTGCCTTCTTGTCCAGCACTTGCTCAGAGACCTCCTACCCTCCGGCTCACACACCCCCCCCAGCCTCCCCCCCAACATCCCCCACGCCTGGGCACAGACACTCACCGGTTCTTTCTTCTTCTGTTTCCAAACTAAGCCCTGGTTGGTTGGTTGGTTGGTTGGTTGGTTGGTTGGTTAAAGTGCGCTTGGATCCGAAAGCTCCATCACTGGAGGCTTTTAAGAGGGAGAACTTTTCGGCTGCCAGCTGGCAAAGAAAGCTCTCAGCCATAACCGGCGCTGCTGTGGCTCCCCCCGGCTGGGTGGACAAAGAGAGCGGGTGGCGGCTGCGGCCTCAGTCTGACACGAGCTGAGGGCCTGGTCTGGGGAGGTGGGGAGTGGCTCGCCCAGGCAGCTACTGCAACAGCAGGGCTGAGAAGGTCCCATCCCATGTGTTGCACCCCCCCTCCCAGCTTTCGCCCATGCCTCCATGTTGTTTTGAGTGTGCAACACGCGGGAGATCCTAGCTGCAGTTTACCCATGAGCAACATTGGCCGGGAGAGGCAGGGAGAAAGGCCAATGGGGCTCAAGAGTAAAATGAGGTTCCTAAGTGGGATCGAACCAGGGTGGGTTCTGGCTACTGCTACTGCTGGTTGCTCTGCGCATGCACAGAAGCCAAAAACAATATGGCTGAGAGAACCGGTTCAGGGGCGTGGCCAGCCTGGGTTGCTGCTGGTTCCAGCCACCCAGGCCACCAGGTTACTACCGTTTCAGCCAAACTGGTCCAAACAGGTAGGAACCCACCTCTGATCTGGAGGTGTTTTCCATCAGGATTACAAGGGAGAAGATTAGCCTGACAGATTTCTTCTTGATCAACCCATGATTTCTGGGAATCAATCTGTTGTTTTCAAAGAGTTTATGAATAATCTTTTTTTTCTCTGTTCATTTTATTTGTTATCTGCTCTAAAATGTTCCCTACAATTGACCAACTGTGTCTATTATATTTTCTCTATAGTTTGATAATTTTTTTTCAAACTTTTTCATTCACTTATGAAGATTATGGCAGTATTTGTATCCTATTTAACCATGTTTGGAGATGAGACAATTGTAGAAGAAAGATTCAATGTGGGATAAGAAACAAAGTTTTCTGTTTTAAAATTCCCATTCTAGTTTCATCCCTTTCTGGAGAAGAATGAATTTTGGAATATTTCTGAGATGAAACTGTACTTGGACCAAAATGGACAGATAACAGCAGATCTGGGCATTTCGGGCTTCTTGGTTCTCCCTAAAGAGGATGTCAAGGGAGAGATTTTGGCGTATTTTCAAAAACAGAGTCTTTCTATCAGACAAAATGCTCTTTCACAGCTAAAGTTGCTCAATAAGGTGAGATAAATTTTGGTGTCTTTTCTCTGTTTTCCAAAGCCTGAGGTCCCATTTCAAGTGGGCAAAGCCTAGAGTCTCCAGGGTGGTAGGCCTTCCATGCCAGTTGGTATCATCTAATGGAAGTTCTTCAACAGATGGGACCTAAGTGGCTTTGCCATGTTTTATGGAAACCTTTCAAGATCTTACTGGTCAGAAGTTTCTTTCTTCATCCCAGTTTTATTCTATCTTTTAATAAAGATTTTTATAGTAAACTTTCTTCTCAGTTTTATGAGAATATGAATATATCATCATACTTAAATCTTTTTTTCAATTCCATCCCTCTAGGCTATTAAGTAGAAAAGTACCTTATTGCAATGTTAAATTCCAAAAGGAAAAGGAAGGAACTAAATGAAGAATCTGCCAGTTGTTATCCCTCCTGCATCTGTTTAGAAGTAGTCAGAGGTTTCATTTTTACCTCAGTGAAGACCAGAGGCTACTTGTCTCCATCCATTTCTCCCTCCATTTTCCATGGACGGAGAGTCCTAACATCTTTTCTTTGGCATTCCTTGTTTTTCTGCTCAGTCCCTGCCTCAGTCCAAATGTGTGGAAAGTTGTCATCCTGGATTTGTCAAGAGGACTCGAGAAGGAGACCCAGTTTGCTGCTTTGACTGTGTTCCTTGTCCGGAGGGGACTTTCTCCACTCAGGAAGGTGGGTGAGACTGGAGGAAAGGAAGTGGAACTGATTCATTACATACATCAAATAATAAAGTTTGGTTCTGAACATCACACAGGAAATTATTTGGGTCCCAATTCTTCTCTCACTTTCATAGACGATTAAACAAAAATTGATTTTTAAAAAAAGTCTTATACTACTTACCGTCTCTCACTAGAGGTACTAATAAATGTGTCCTAGACAATATCTCCTTGTATCACTTGTTGTTCAAATAAGGTATTTCCTGAAAGGTAAAAGGAGGGAATAGTAAGGGAATATGTTTTTTTTTCTCTCAGATGCAGGAAAATGCACCAAGTGTCCGGATGACAAATATCCAAATGAGGACAGAATCCAATGTATCCCCAAAGTTATAACTTTCCTGTCTTATGAAGAACATCTGGGCATCATCCTGGTCTCTTTTGCCCTGCTCTTGTTCCTAACAACAGGCCTTGTTTTAATCATCTTCGTTAAATACCGAGAAACTCCCCTTGTCAAAGCCAACAACCGGGATCTCTCCTACATCCTCCTGGTCTCCCTCCTGCTTTGTTTCTTGTCCTCTTCTCTCTTCATTGGTCAACCAAAGAAAGCCACCTGCCTTCTCCGACAGACAGTTTTCAGCATCATCTTCTCAGTTGCCTGTTTCTTCTCTCTTGGCCAAAACCATCATGGTGGTGCTGGCCTTCCTGGCCACAAAACCAGGAAACCGAGTGAAGAGATGGTTGGGGAAGAGCTTGGCCAACTCCATCATCCTGTCTTCTTCTGCTGTCCAAATTATCATCTCCTCCATCTGGCTGGGAGTTTCTGCCCCCTTCCCTGACTCTGACCTCCACTCCCAGCCTGGAGAGATCATCCTGCAATGCAATGAAGGGGCTGTTGTCATGTTCTACGTCACCCTCAGCTACATGGGCTTCCTGGCTGCCATCTGCTTCACGGTGGCTTTCCTGGCCAGGAATCTGCCTGGTGCCTTCAATGAAGCCAAGCTGATCACCTTCAGCATGCTGGTCTTCTGCAGCGTCTGGGTGACTTTTGTGCCCACCTACCTGAGCACCAAAGGGAAATACATGGTGGCTGTTCAGGTCTTCTCCATCCTGGCCTCCAGTGCTGGTCTGCTGGGCTGCATCTTCATCCCCAAGTGCTACGTTATCCTTCTGAGGCCAGACCTGAACACAAAGGAGCATCTCACAGCCAGAACAAATGTAAAAACATGAGAAAAAACATTGTGATATTTAAGAATGGTATAATGTCCATTTATTTGAATGAATACCTGAATTATTTCCACTTAGATAGTATGCAGGAATCAAAGAACATATCTACATGTTTCCAAATGGGAAATTGTTGAAGGTTTTTAATTCTTATAACTGCCTTCCTTTTCACCTCAATAAATCTTGCTAAAGAGAACTCTGTGAAAGTCATTCAGAGGAATTTGTTGTTCACCAACTGCCAATGAATTTGACACCTTTTAAAAACATTTTTAAAAAATGGTTCCTATGGACAGCACTAAAAGTCTATGTGTGAGAGAATGAATAGGAAAAGTGGTAAGATAGATTCTATGGGAGCCAAGCTCCAACTACCATGTTATTTGATAATCTCCATGAGAACCATTGGCCATCCCACCAAGCCAGAGAAGGTGGGGGCCTCCAGGTCCTCTTGCTTAGATGTTCTCATCCAATGACACCTAGTTAGCTCACCTTTTCCATAGCTGCTCCTGTCCTGTGAAAGAGGCTTTTCCATGAGATCCACCATCCTGTCTCCATCCTGTTTTTTGGGTGATGAGGACAGCAGAAACAGCCGGTTCTTTTCCCCAGTGCATGGGCCAGGTTGAGACTGGAGTCCAGAAGGTGTGGGTGGAGAAACCCCACAGGAGAGTCAGACTGCATCCTGAGGAGATTGGGCTCCTTGTAGCTGCACCAGGTGAATAGTTGCAAGCAGGAGATCGGCTGTGTCTCAAACTCCATCAGAGGAAAGAAAGAGGGTCTCTTTTTCTCTCCAATGTCGGAAGCCCAGAAGTGCAACCCTTGGAGGCTTGATCTGGTGGGTTCCCCTCAGTCATCTCAGGCTGCTTCGATCCCCAGAAGCCCCAGAAATAAGCCCTTCAGAAGGACTTTGCTCCAGGCTCCCAGGAAGCGAGCAGAAGGGAGAAGAAAGGGGA
Source organism: Natrix natrix natrix (assembly GCA_029891615.1). Taxonomy (NCBI): domain Eukaryota; kingdom Metazoa; phylum Chordata; class Lepidosauria; order Squamata; family Natricidae; genus Natrix; species Natrix natrix. Next base: position 37,839 of record JAKRSK010007884.1, read on the forward strand.
AGTTCTGATTATGGGATCCTGAAAGTCTCTGAATATAAATTAGAATGGATTATGAGGCAATAAAGGTAATCCTCCACTTATGACCACAATTTCTGTTGCTACGTAAGTTCTGTCTCATTTTATAACCTTTTAGCCACAGTTGCTAAGCAAATGAGTGCAGTCGTTAAGTAAATCAAGTGTTGTTAAGCAAATCTTATAATGATTCCATGGCCCTAAGTTAGGGCAACTGTCATAAATACACGCCAGTTCCCAAGTGCCTAAGTTTTGATCATGTGACCAGGAGGTGTTGCAGCGGTTGTAGGTGTGAAAATTGGTCCTGAGTCATTTTTCTCAGTGTTGTTGTAACTTCCGTCACTAAATTAATCACCATAAGTCCTGTTGTCCTCAGGGCAATTTTTGACAACAAGACTCCTGCCCTTAAGATTCAATCAGAGTAGAGCTGGAAGGGACCTTGGAGGTCATCTAGCCCAACCCGCTGCTCAATCAGGAGACCCAGACCATTCCATCCAAAGGACTGTCCTTCAGTGAGTCACAGCCAATTTTCCGACCTCTTGTGCCCCAGATGGTAAAGAAACCACTGCAGTTGCGGAAGGAACCCCGAGATCCTTAAGGGAAACCGGCTTCTCCCATCGACTCCGTTTGTTGGGAGCCGGCTGGGAAAGTGGCCAATGGAGGCCACACGACCGAAAGACGGCAACCCTGGCAAATACACGCTGGCTGCCAAAGGCCCAAAGGTTGATCATGGGACTGTGAGAACGTTGCGACGGCCGTAACTGTGAGGACATTTTTCAGGTTGTGATGATGGTTGTGGGGGATCCGGTTCTGGCATCATCTGTTTTATTAATGGAAGACCTGCCATCTGGTCCTATTTTGGCATCGGAGATTTCTGCACACTCCGCCAAGGACCATGTCATCGCCCAAGTGCTCAACTGGGTGTGGAGGGGGTGGCCGAGGGGGCCAGTCAGCACAGAGTCCCTTCCCTTCCACAACCAGCAACATGAGTTGTGCGTTCAAGGGGGCTGCCTACTCTGGGGGAGTCATGTGATGGTACCCCAGAGGCTGCGGTGGCCAATTTTGGCAGCTGTTCCTCTAGCCAGACAGGCATCATGCGGATGAAGGAAATTGCCCGCAGTTATGCCTGGTGGCCCAACTTAGACAAGGGCATCACCAATTGGGTCGCATCTTGTCAACCTTGCCAAGACTGAAGGCCAGCCCCCTTCCACCCCAGCACGCGAGTGGGAAGCACCCAAGACACCTTGGTCGAGGGTGCATATTGACTTTGCGGGGCTTTTTCATGGACAGACTTTTATGGTGGTTGTGGATGCCTACTCAAAGTGGCTTGAGGTGGGACTCATGATATCGACCACCTTCAACGCCATGATCAGGGCCCTTAAAAGGCTATTTGCGACTCACAGACTTCTAGATGTCCTCGTTTCGGACAACGGGCCACAGCTCACATCAAGGCAGTTCAAGCTCTTCCTGGTGGGTCTCGGCATTCATCATGCCCTGATTACTCCATTCCATCCTGCTAGCAACGGGCAGGCTGAATGGATGGTCCGATCAACAAAGGAAGCACTGGCAAGGATGGGCCGGGGGGATTGGCAAACACGGATAGCTGAGTACTTCCTGGTCCAGCATGTCACACCAAGCTTCACCACCAACAGGAGTTCGGCCAAACTCTTAATTGGTTGCCGCCTGCAGACCGACTTGGACCGGCTGCATGTGGACTACTCCTCGGACAACTCCTGCAGGCTTGACCAACCAGCTCCGGTCATTCTCACTTGGGGACCTTGTCTATGCCCACAACTATGCCGGGGGCCCTTCCTAGATTCCTGCCCGTGTAGTGGACATTATTGGGCTGTGTTCCTACAGGGTGGCGCTCAAAGATGGCAGGTTGTGGTGCCACCACATTGACCAACTGCATGGCTGCCTCAGAACCTCCGTCTGTCGCTAGCCAGAAGGGACTCCGCCACCACAAACAACAGTACCATCAAGGGACTCTGGTGAGTGACAGGCAGTTCCTCTTGTGTTGGAAGCACCAGGGACCGAGCCCTTGCTGTCGCCACAAGGTATACCTGAAGCAGCCACTCCGCCTAGTCAAGGCTCTGGAGCTACTGGCCTTGAGATGGAACCTCGTAGGTCGGGACGGACACACATCACTGCCCTGCCTACCTAAAAGACTACATATTTTGTTGTTTTAATCACCATAATGCTCCATCTTGGTGGGAAGGGGTGTTATGTATTGTATATAGTTGTCAGTTGAAGTTCTCTGTCTGGTCCTCTGTTGAAGTGGGAAAATACTCTCTCCTGATTGGCTGTTTGGCTGAGCAGTTTCCTATAAAAGGAGCTGTGTCAGCCAGGGAGTTCAGTTGCCTCAGAGTAAATAAAGAGCTGTTTTGAAGTCACCCAGGCCCCCTTCCCTTCAATCACTCAGAACTTATCAATGGCCAAATCTGGCCTTAGATTCTGCCTTAAGTTTATCTTTTCCAATAAACAATCGAGTCGGAAGTTCATTTAAGAGCAATTTATTACTCTGATAAAGTGTGTTCTCCCTATGAAAAGGGGGAACCTCCAGAAATGGATTACACTTGCTTTTATAGTTTGTACCACAAAAAACTTCAAAGCAAAAGTTGATTGGTTTAGAAATACCATATTCTTCGGTCTATAAGACGCAACCCCCCCAAAAAAATGGGTGGAAATGTCTGTGCGTCTTATGGAGTGAATGTTGCTGAAGCCCTGCCCACCTGCCAGCCCCCACCCTTTGGACTCTGACTCCCAGCAATTTGCCTCCTTGCAGCAAACAGCAAACAGCCTGGTCTGCTTCCGCACAGACTGATTTAGCACGAGCAGCTGATTGGTGGTTGGATCAGCCTCCCGAAATACCACTGTTCCAGGCTGCGGGGATCATTGCCGCCCATCACTGCCGTTGCAGCCTATCACTGCTACAGCCTATTGCCACCTCCATGCACCCCATTTTTGGCCTCCATATGTCATGTTTTTGGCCTCCGCGCGCCCCATTTTCAGCCCCTGTGCATCCCATTTTTTGCCCGTTACAGGCAGCGAATCACTGCCGCCTGGAAGGAGGCTAATCCAACTGCCAATCAGCTGCTCGTGCTAAATCATGCTGTGCTGAAGCTGACCAGGCTGTTTGCTGGGAGGCAGAAACAGATTCTTTTTCCTTGTTTTCCTCCCCAAAAGCTAGGGGTGTCTTAGAGTCTGGAGCGCCTTATAGTGTGAAAAATATGGTAATCATCTGTTCAGTTACATCATAAGAATGACAGCATTGCCGTAGAAAAGAGAATTGTATTCTGAATAAAGTAAAAAAAAACATTTGAAAAGGGAAAACATCAAAATGCGGTTGGGAAAAATACATCCTCAGTGCTTCCCAAGGTTGGGCTGGACTATTTTCTTCTTTCACCGAGGCTTGAGAACAGCTAAAAACAAAACTGTTGTCTACAATGTATTGAATGCTCCCCTGCCAGTCCTGGTTCCCGAAAGAGAGGCTTTTTCTTGGAGGTTATGTGAAATGATCAGCAATACAATTGAAAAAGCAAATTTAAAATACAAGAAAACAGTATTACAATAGCCACATTTCAAGTATTACAAAGTCCGTCCTCTGTGGCCCTCAGGTTACATCTGTTCTCTGTCGCTATCCTTTTAGTTGCAGCTGGGATCTCCGATGCAGATGGCTGTGAAAGGATGGGAAGGAGAAGAAGCCATTACGTTTTGGCACTGCCACGATGCCTCCTGGGTAAGTCCCAGGCAGGCAGGCAGGCAAGACAAACAAAGCTTTCCCTAGCTCTTGTTTGTGGGGTTTTAGCAGGAACTCACTCTGGGTGAGGTTAGGATAGTCCCTGGGTAGAAATTCTGTGTGTATAAAGCACCACAGAACAAACAGAGTACAATCACCATGTGCTTTACTGCTCAATTATCTAACTGTAACAGGAAACAGGAAACTCAGAACAAAAGAGCATAGAGTATATACCATAGTTCCAAATTTCTAAACACTATACTCACTAAATACTACTGTAGTTGTTGCATAAAAATACATTCCAACAATGCCTTTGGAGGCATCCAGATCATGGTTGTCCCAAAGGTGCCCCCCCCCCGACCAAGAGGCAACTGGACTTTCTGGTTTTTCTTTGAAGACACTTCACTTCTCATCCAAGAAGCTTCTTCAACTCTGACTGGATGGTGGGGAATGGAAGGATTGATACTTATACTAATCCTTCCATTCCCCACCATCCAGTCAGAGCTGAAGAAGCGTCTTGGATGAAAAGCAAAACATTTTCAAAGAAAAATCTGAAAGTCCAGTTGCCTCCTGGGGGGGAGGGGGCAGAAGCACCTTTGGGATTCCAACAATGAGTTCCACCATCCCCCACTGATGGAAAATATTCCCCTCTGGGACTAAGTCAGTGTTCCTCAACCTTGACCACTTTAAGATGGGTGGACATAAACTCCCAGAATTCTCTAGGCAGCATAGAGGTAGTCCTGAACTTACGACCACAACTGAGCCCCAAATTTCTGTTGCTAAGCAAGACAGTTGTTAAGCAAAGTCAATGGGGAAGCCAGATTTGCTCAACCACCTTGTTAATAACTTATTAATTGCAATGATTCACTTAACAACAACCGTGCAATAGACATTCAATAAATAATAAATAAATAAACGGTGGCGAGAAAAGTAATAAAATGGAGCAAAACTCACTTAACATTCAATAACATAAATTTCGGGCTCAATTGTAGTCGTGAGTAGAGGATTACCTCTAAAGAATTATCGGTCTTCCTAGGGCCGTGATGGCGAACCTATGGCACGCGTGCCACAGGCGGCACGCAGGGCCATTTCTGAGGGCACGCGAGGCATTGCCCTGTTAGCTCCAGTGCGCATGCGCCCGCTGGCCAGCTGATTTTCGATAGTTTTTTTTAAAATCTCCGGAGGATTCCCTGAAGCCTCCAAAGGGCGAAAAACAGCCCAATGCAAACCAGAATGAGGAGAGCTGCCGGAACGGGGAAAGACAAGCGGCAAGGAAGAGGCTTCTTTCACTCGTGCTGGCTGCTCTGTTCCCCCCTCCTCCCCTGCTACTAAAAAGGATCCTGCCGATCACTTGAATCCACAGGGAAATGAGGAGAGCTGCCAGCAGGGGGGGAAAGACAAGCAGTAAGGAAAGGAAAAGAGGCTTCTTTCACTCAACGTGGCTGCTGTTGCCCTTTTCTCCATTTCAGTGATATGGCATCGAGGTTGCCCCACCCACCATCGCCCAGGTCCTCGCTTCTCCCAAACATTTCTTTGCCTACCTGATTTCCAGCTCCATCGCGTTTCTTGCCATCGTGTGCAGAGAAACAAGGTTTGTGGGACTAAAACAAAACTTCAATCAATTACAACTTGGGGAGGGGGAAGAGATCTCGCAAAGTTGGAATTCATTGATTGAAAGGAGTTTTTTTTAGTCCCACAAACTTTGTTTTCCTGTCCAAAACGGCAAGAAACACGATGGAAAAATGCTACGGAGGGGAAATTAAATAGGCAAAGAAATGCTTGGGAGAAGCGAGGACCTGGGCGATGGGGGGTGGGGCAGGCTCCATGGAGTGGTGCTGAAATGGAGAAAAGGGCAACAGAGCAGCCACCTTGAGGGAAAAAAGCTGCTTTTCTTCTTTCCTTGCTGCTTGTCTTTCCCTCATGCAGATTGCTCTCTTCCTCATTTCCCTTTGGATTGCAGGGACCAGGCAGGATCCTCTGTGCTAGCACGGGGGAGGGGGGGGAAACAGAGCAGCCACCTTGAGGGGAAAAAGCTGCTTTTTCTTCTTTTCTTGCTGCTTTTCTTTCCCTGTGCCAGCAGCTCCCTTCCTCATTTGTCTATTGACTGTAGTGCCCAGGATCCTCTTTAATAGAAGGGGAGAATTTAGCAACTGGACTCACACCTGCCATTGTAAAAAGGGCCCAATCTTTATACAGGAGAATGATAAGGGAAGGTTTTTTGACACAGGAGCACACTTGAGCATCCCCCCACCCCCACCCCAATCTCTGCCCGTTAGTGGCAGAGCAACTTCTCCCCTCACTGGGTGTTATCCAAGGGGAAGCAGCCAGAGCAGGGAGTGGCGAGGAAGCCTTGCGCAAAAATGCACGGTCCACACAGGTGAGGGGGGATATTAAGTTATGTGGGTGGGCACTCGAGTTCGTGTGATAGTGCGCACATATGTGCTTTTGGCACCCGAGGCGAAAAAGGTTCGCCATCACTGTCCTAGGGAGCTGAAAAAGCTGGTCAGGACAGAGAGAAAAAATGTGGATTCAAGTGCTTCTCATTCAGTGACTGCAATCGATCCAGTTATTAAAATACATTAAGGGATAAAGAGAGACTGCAAAGATTACTAATTGCTCTGGTCTCCTATAGAATAGAATAGAATAGAATAGAATAGAATAGAATAGAATAGAATAGAATAGAATAGAATAGAATAGAGAATAGGATAGGATAGGGATAAGGATAGGAATAGGGATAGGGATAGGGATAGGGATAGGAATGGAATAGGAATAGGAATAGGAATAGGAATAGAATAGAATAGATAGAATAGAATAAATAGAACAGAATAGAATAGAATAGAGAATAGGATAGGATAGGATAGGATAGGATAGGATAGGATAGCATAGCATAGCATAGCATAGCATAGCATAGGAATAGGAATAGGAATAGGAATAGGAATAGGAATAGGAATAGAATAAATAGAATAGAATAAGAAATATAGAATAGAATAGAATAAGAAATAGAATAGAATAGAATAGAATAGAATAGAATAGAATAGAATAGAATAGAATAGAATAGAATAGAAAATATGGACTGGATCAGACTGGACTGCAGCGGAGCAGAAGAGAAGAGAACAGAGAATTCTTTATTGGCCAAGTGTGACTGGACAGACAAGGAATTTGTCTTCGGTGCATAAGCTCTCATTGTACATAAAAAAAAGAAGTGATCAATCATGATCATAGTCACCATAAAAATAGAAAGATCAATTTCTTCTGTGCCGTGTGTGTGTGTGTGTGTGTGTGTGTGTGTGTGTGTGTGTGTGTTGCCCTCACTGGGTGGAGAGGGGTTGAACAGGTTTGTTCTTCTTAAGCTGTTTTTCTTTCCACATCCTTAAAAAATACTACAGGTATTTATCAACTTACAAGAGTTCATTTAGTGACCATTCAAAGTTACAACGGGATTGAAAAAAACTGACTTATGATCATTTTTCACACTTGTGACCGCTGCAGCATCCCTGTGGCCACATGATCAAAAATCGGATATTTATGACGGTTGCCGTGTCCTGGGGTCATGTGATCCCCTTTTGCTGCCACCTGACAAGCAGAGCCGATGGGGAACCCTTATCCACTTAACAGCTAACTTAAGTTAGTATTACTAACTTAACAACCTCAGTGATTCACTTAACAACTGCAGGAAGAACGGTCGTAAATGAAGAAGAGTGGGGAAAGACGAGGCTTGACACACTCAGGAACGTCCAACTCTATTTTATTTAGATTAAACAACAGCGAGCAATACAGGAGAGAATCTCCGTTCCTTAGCCTGACAGCTATTTATACGAAGAGCTGTCAGGCCGAAGGACCAATCAGGAAAGCGGAACAGCCCGCCTTCAGCCATGCTGCGCCTGATTGGCTAAGGCGCAGCATGGCTGTTGCTGGCTGACAACAGAGGGAATCCCCGGTCGTATGTCGGGGAGGAAAGGAATATAACACTCCTTCCCCCCCAGCGAGGACGCATGCGTGACAGCGGAGCATGCGTAGTCGCTAAGATAGGCTGGGCGGCGACGGACACGCCCAGAACGCCTCAGAACTGGGCAGATCGCCGGAGGAGGAGGTGGTGTCCGTGGGAGCTCCTCCCTGAAGGGAGTGGAGCTCCGGGCGCCATCTTGAAGGCCTATCTCAGACGGAGGAGGAGGCGGAGACTCAGGAGCAGGTAGGCAGGGCCGGGGTGGCGCGGCCGCTGGCGGGCTTGAGACAGGGAATTTTGAAATACAACTAGGGAAAGGCTGGCCTGATTGAGGGAAGGCCAATATCGGTTGCAATGGCGGAGCTGGTAGCCCAACGGGGGCTGGAACGATGGAGGGCTGTGGAAGGCGGAAGGCGCCTGGAACAGTCTCTGCTGAAACTTCTTGTGGCCTGGGCAACTGCCACGGCGGGGAAATCGGGTGCGGCGCCAACCCCAGGGCCTCGGGTGGAATTGTCGAGGCCGACCCTGCGGGGTTGTTGTGTGGATCCAAAGGTTCGCGACGCCTTAATTGATCCACGTGGCGGCGCCAGTCTGCACCGTCGGCGGTCCGGACCCTGTAAGAGCAGGGGCCGGTTACAAAAGTGACGGTGGCAGGCACCCACTTAAAATCCCCGGAGAAAGCCCTTGCCCATACTGGATCGCCCTCACGAAAGGAACGGGGAGGGGGTCCCAGGTTGCTCGGCTGTGCCTCAGAATAGGTTGGGTGCAACCTATCTAAGGTGGTCCGCAGGCGCCGGCCCATCAGCAGCTCAGCAGGGGTTTTCCCTGTCAGTGGACACGGGGTGGAATGCTGAACCAGTAGGTAAGCAGCCACCCTCGTGGGCCAGTCGCCCTTGTCCATTCGTCCAAGGGCGTCCTTGGCCGAGCGGACAGCGCGTTCCGCCCGGCCATTGCTGGCCGGATGATAGGGAGCGACCGGGGCGTGCCGGATGCCCTGGGAGGCCAGGAACTCCTGGAACACGGTGGACGCGAACTGAGGCCCATTGTCCGACACAACGACGTCTGGCAAGCCATGGGTGGCAAACAGGCGCGTTAGTGCTCGGACAGTGGCCTCCGCTGTGGTGGAGGACATGAGGATGAGCTCCACCCAGCGCGAGTAGGCGTCCACCACGATCAGGAAAACCTGGCCCCGGAAGGGCCCAGCAAAATCCAGATGCAGGCGTGACCATGGGCCGCGAGGAATCTCCCACTCCCGCGGCGGGGCCGCCGGAGGCGCTGGACGGGAGACCTGGCAGGTGGAGCACCTGGCAACCCAGGTAGCTATCTCGTCGTCCAGACGGGGCCACCAGACATAGCTGCGCGCCAATGCCTTCATGCGCGCTATGCCAGGGTGCCCCTCATGGAGGCGAGACAGCACCTGTTCACGCAGGGTGGGTGGAATGATCACCCTGTCCCCCCACAGGAGGCACCCACTGTGCAGGGACAGCTCCAACTGCCTAGCCTTGTAGGGGCGGTGGTCGTCGGACACCGGCCCCCCAGGCCACCCCCGCAGAACCCAGGTCATCACCTGGGAGAGGGTGGGGTCGGCCAGAGACGCTGCCGCCACATCGCCCGCAGAGAGCGGCAAGGCGAGGTCTGCAATGGCCAAAACAGACAGGCAAGGCACTGTCTGAGGGTTGGACACGGGCAAGGGGCAGCGGCTGAGGGCATCAGCGTGCCCCAGCTGCTTGCCAGGGCGGTAGACCAGGGCATACGAGTATGCCGCTAGGAACTCCACCCAACGTGTCATCCGGGGTGACAGAATGGGAGGGGTCGGACGGTCACCGGCCAGAAGCCCAAGGAGCGGCTTGTGGTCAGTGAAGAGCGTGAAATGCCGTCCGTAGAGATACTCGTGGAACTTTTTAACCCCGGACACAGCAGCCAGAGCCTCCTTGTCGATCTGGCTGTAGTTCCTCTCCGCTGGAGAGAGTGTCCGGGAATAAAAAGCTATGGGGGCTTCCGAGCCGTTGGGGAGGACGTGGCTCAGGACCGCCCCCAAACCCACGGGGGAGGCGTCACACGCTAGAGTCAGGGGCATCCTGTCACTATATTGGACTAGGACTGCCTCTGACGTCAGCATGTCTTTGACAGCCGCGAACGCATGCGCTTCGCGGCTGCCCCAGCGCCAGGCTGCCGATCGGTCGAGCAACCGATGCAGCGGCTCGGCTAGTGACGCCTTGTGCGGCAAAAATGGCGCGTAGAAATTTAAAAGCCCCAAGAACGACTGCAGCTCCGCCTTAGAGGCGGGGGTGGGGGCGTTCTTGATGGCTGCGACTTTTGCAGGGGTGGGGTGGATTCCGTGGGCATCAATGGAGAAGCCGAGGAAATCCACTTTAGGCACAGCAAATGAACATTTGCTGCGCTTTAATTTGAGACCCGCGCCCCTAAAACGGTCGAGGACCTTCCCCAGTACTTCGAGGAGTCCTGAGCGGCTGGATGCAGCGATCAGGACATCGTCGAAATAGGGTACAACGCCAGGGAGCCCATGGAGCAAACGCTCCATGAGGCTCTGGAAGATCCCCGGGGCCACGGAAACGCCAAATTGGAGGCGGCGGCAACGGAAAGCCCCTCGGTGGGTGACGATAGTCTGCGCAGCCGCCGCTTCGTCATCCACCGGGAGCTGCTGGTAGGCCTGCGCCATATCCAGTTTCGCAAAAATACAGCCCTGCCCCAGGGAGTGGAGCAGGTGCTGTACGACAGGGACTGGATAGGGGTTTGCCTGAAGGGCCAAATTGATGGTGGATTTAAAATCGGCGCAGAGGCGTATGGAACCGTCGGCCTTCACAGGGACCACTATTGGGGTCTCCCAACGCGAGTAGTCAACAGGCTCCAATACGCCCTGCGCCAACAAGCGGTCAATCTCCTCATCAACTTTGGCCCTTAAGGCAAAAGGCACCCTGCGGGCCTTCAGCCTAATGGGAGCAACCTGGGGATCTAAGTTAAGAGAGATGGGGGTGCCCTTGTATAGTCCCAGCTGGCCGTCAAAGACGTCCGCGTAGGCGGAGATGACGGCAGCTACGTCAGGGGGCGTGTCTGAGATGGAGTGCACCCCCTGCACGGAGAGACCAAGGGCGGGGAACCAATCTAGCCCCAGTAATGCGGGGAGGGGCTTCTCAACCACTAGGATTGGCAGGCAACCCGAAAACCCCCCGTATTCAACCCTGACTGTATGGCAGCCCAGGGTTGGGATAAGTGACCCCTGATAGTCCCTTAAGGCCACGGGGCTAGCAGACAACTGGCGTTTAAGGACGCCAGGGCAAAGTTTCTGAAAGTCTGCCCAGGCAATCAAGGAGCGGGACGAGCCGGAGTCCACCTCCATTACGCAAGGCGCGCCCTCAATGAGGACTGACGCCTTGATTCTGTCCGCACCTGCGGAGGCCTGGTAGATCGCCTCAGCAGGGGCGGCTGCTGGGCCTGGCTCCACGGTGTAACAGCTGGCTTTCGAGCGCGGCTGGCGGCGGGGCTGCTGCTGCGGTCCGGCTGTCATCTGCTGGCCGGTGGCTCCCTGGGATGGTGGTGGTGGTAGCACAGCTCGGCAAACTTGGGCCAGGTGCCCTTTTTTCGAACACCGGCGGCAGATGGATGCCCGGAATGGGCAGGCTGACCGGTCGTGGCTGCCCCCGCAGCCAAGGCAGGCTGTCACAGTCTGGCGCAGAGGTCGCGGATTGCGGCGTCTCTGCAGTTCTGCCAGGCGAGCCACAAGTTCTTCCTCTTCCTCAGCCGGGCTCGGTATGGGCACCAGCTGATCAATGAGGCAGGTCTGCGCTGGGGAAGATTGAAACGGGTGGCGGTCCATCTCAGCGACGGATTGCTCTGACAACTCCGCCGCCCGTGCATCAGCGACCGCCTCTGTCAGGGTGATTTCTGGCCGAGCCAGGAGACGCCTCCTCAGCCGTCGGTCCCTGATGCCGCTGACGAATTGTTCCACCAGGTTGTCCTCCAAGTCTGGGAACTCGCAGGGTATGGCTGTGGTCCGCAAGGACTGGAGGAACTGGCTGACGTCTTCGTGCGGCTTCTGGACGCACTGACGGAAAGCGTACCGCCTGGTGATTTTCGATGGGGTCGGGGCGTAATGTCCCTTCAGCTTGGCCATCAGCGTGTCCCAGTCGAGGTCGTGGACTGGCACAGGGGCTGCCAACGCCCGGGCGGCGTTGAACATCGGGGTTCCGCAGCTACTGAGGAAGAAGCTGCACTTCTCCTCCATCGGAATACCCCGTTTCCCGTTGGCTCGCAGGAAGCACTCAAAGCGCTCCAAAAATCCCGTCCATCCTTCTCCATCGGTTCCGAAGGGAGCGAACGGGGGAAGCGAAGACATTGCGGCTTGAAGTTGTGCGGCTCGGGGAGCTAAACTCAAGCGGCTGTGTGAAGAGGTCGGGTTCCGTCAGGGTCGTCGCCTCAGGAGGATCCCACCTTCGTCGCCAGTGAAGAAGAGTGGGGAAAGACGAGGCTTGACACACTGAGGAACGTCCAACTCTATTTTATTCAGATTAAACAACAGCGAGCAATACAGGAGAGAATCTCCGTTCCTTAGCCTGACAGCTATTTATACAAAGAGCTGTCAGGCCGAAGGACCAATCAGGGAAGCGGAACAGCCCGCCTTCAGCCATGCCGCGCCTGATTGGCTAAGGCGCGGCATGGCTGTTGCTAGCTGACAACAGAGGGAATCCCCGGTCGTATGTCGGGGAGGAAAGGAATATAACAGTCTGAACATAGAAAATGGCCCAATCTGTTCTGCATGCATGAGTGGGCCAACTCTTTTTCTTGAAATAAATCAAGGGTGTGTGGAAGGTTGTGAGGAGACAATTTTTTTGGAGAAATGGCATGTTGGCAAGACAAAAATAAAGACAGAATGTAAGTTGATGCCCTCATTTCTCAGTACATTTCACCCAAACTGTTTTTATTTACACAATAACTCTTTCTTGAGAGTAGCAACAATACAAGGGTGGGAAGGTAACTTGATTCTCACTAGTTATGAATATTCATGCTTACATCTATTAAATAAACTATGTACCTGTATGATTGTCATTTTCTCCTCCTTTCCAGAAATGTATAATTTGTGTGCATGCTTTTGTCTGTAAGATTTCCTCTCACTATTTTATGGAGGGAAATTCCTCCAGTGGAGACTGAATAAATAAATCCACTGAGCTTGGATTATTGGGTTTTTGGGTCCTGCGTTTGATTCCACAGAAACTGGTGTCAGCAGTGGGATTCACAGTCTTAGATCTGCCACCAGGGACAGCAGATGGGAAACCCCTATAGGATGATGGTTGTGAGATTGATCCCATACAACCCTTCCCCCTGCCCCTAAAGGCCCCATTGAGGAGCTTCTGGGAGGCCACAGTCTGTGTCTCAGAGTCCATTGTAGCTGGGGAGGCTTGAAGAGGGTTTGTGGTCCCTTCCATCCCAATTCGCAGCCACTCTGGCCCTGCTGCAACCTCAGCTGAGCAACGGCTGGAGGTGTCCAGGAACCGAGGGGGAAATTGGCTTTGGGGACAGGATCAGTGTGACCTTTCCATGTGGAAGAACGGAGACTCACCCAGAGACTCTGTCCTAACCCCCTTTATCCTATTGTCTGAATGGAGGAATTCAGCTGATGTTAGGCAGGGAGGGCAGTGGATGATGGGGCTCAGGCAGACTCTGCTTGGGGAAGGAACCTTTCCCAAAGAAACAGAGAAACTGGCTGTGTCCCAGGACTGGGAGGGGGTCTGGGGTCCTCACTGGGGCCTCCACAGGAAGTGAAAATGGAAGGGATGATTTAAAAACCCCTCTACTTCCCTGGTGAGAAGAGAAATTCCTGGATCTGCACACGGCCAGGACAGATTCCATGCAAACAGAAGCAGGAAAGTCCGTTTTTATTTTTGTTAGATTTTTCCCCACTGTTTTATTATTTTTCAACTAACTAAAGGAGGTGAACATGTCCAACTCATCTTCCTTTTCCTCCTCTCTTCCCCACAACAATCACCCTGTGAGGTGGGCTTCTTTGAAAGAGAGGGTCTGTCCCAAGGTCAGCAAACAGGCTTTCAGGGCTAAGGCAGGACTCGAACTCAGGATCTCCTGCTTCCTAGTCTGCTGCCTTAACCATTGTCAATGTTAAAGCAAGGCAGATTTTGGGCAAAGGTCCTGCTGGTCACCACTGCCGCCTTGTCTTCCAGCAGGAGCCATGAGTCCAGCAGGACCCCAAGTTTCCCCCTGGGTTCTTCTGGGGTAGAGGAGCCCCATCCAAGAGCAAAGGAGAGAAACTCCTGGACACAGAGAGCCCCTCCTTCCCCCAGTCACAGCCCCTCCCTCTTGCCAGGGTTCAGCTGAAACTCCCTGCCTGTAGGGGACAGCATAGAGTCTGGCCCTGAATACCTAGCTGGGCCCTGGGAATTCAAATCAGAGCCTCCTGGTGATTGCCTCAAAGTCCCCAGCTGCCTTTGATGCCTAAGGCGGGACTAGAACTCAGAGTCACTTATTGATTTGGCACAGTCATTAGAGGGCCCCCATCTACTTTTCTACATAGCAAGATAGGTCGGCCACTGCCTTCCTCTCAACCTACCCCTGGCATTTCCTGGTGGTCTCCCAACCCTGCTTAAATCCAGACCTGCTTTAGCTTCTCCAAACCATCCTGCTACTGCATCCTATGGGTAGTCCTCGACCTACGACCAGAATTGGGACCAAAAATGCCATTGCTAAGCTAGGCAGTCATTAAGTGAGTTGTGCTGAATTTTACAATGTTTATTGCCACCGTTGTTAAACGAATCATTGCGGTTGTTGAGTGAATCCTGCAGTCATGAAACAAACACCATTTCACCCACTGATTTTCCTTGTCAAAAATCCATGTTGATTGCCAGGCACCCAAGTGGCGACTATGTGCTGCACTAGTCGTAAGTGTGAAGACCCATAATAAAACGCTTTATTCAATAACCGTGGAAATGAGTGGATGTGTAGGATACTTGGTTAGGGACTGTACATCATTGGATCCATCGTTTCTTCAGGCACCTTCTCCCAAGGCCTTTTTAAGAAGAAGAATATCTAATATTTTAAGCATAGATTTCCCTTTCATCCTCTGGGCAGGTGCAGGAAAACCTGGATTCTCTGGATCTCTAATACCAGATTCCAGATCCAAGGGACAAAACTCCCAATCTGGACTCCACCCCCAGAGAAGGGGCGGAATCTGGGGCTCCCCGACCTCTCCAGGCAACCGAGGATTCCCCCTTCAGAGGGAGCCACTCTGGCTGAAGAGAATTCCGGGCTCGAAGCCTCTTCAGGATTGGCTCATCAGTGGATAAGCTCCCCCCCCCCCCCCATTAAAGGCAGCCAGTTGGCTATTATTCAAATCTTGGCTTGTGACATCAGAGGCTCCTCCTGGACAACATAATGGAGGCTCTGCTCAACATCCCTGGAAAGTGGCTGGATTGGATGGCTGGCACTGGGGGCATCGCAGGGTGTCCCTCGCCTGGGCTCCTCAGGAGGGAGGGACCCCTCCCATTAAGGCAGAATTGAGGCAGAAAGGGGGAGATGTTAGAAAAGGAGGCTTCAACCAACATGACAGAGTTGTGATACCTGCTGTGTCCGCAGCCTCCATACCTGTCACCAAACTCCTCATCCAACATGTCAAAGCTTCCTGTCTCTGGAAAGGGGCTGGGAGCAGCCGTCTGAGGGTCGACAATGTGATCTAGGGGAAAAATTGGCTTCAGGATGTCCCAGTGGGAGAGGCATTGAGACCCCAAAGGTAGAAGCTGACCTGGGGAAATTAACCTAAAAAGGGATTCCATTGGTCAGATGTAATTATTTCCCAAACAGACTCATCCCACTGGTTGACTTATTCATATATTTTTATTTTTTATTACTCAGAGTTTTATCCACTTTTATTCTTTCTCTAAATAGCTCAAGGCAGTGAACATACTGAAGACTCCACCATCCTTACAACAACATTCTTGTGAGGTAGGCTGTGGCTGAGGGAGAGGGACTTGCTCAAAGGGACCCACCAGGATTTCCTGCCTTGGATGGGACTGGTAAGTACTTGGAGGGGGGGGCTCTTTCCTAGTCTGAATAGTCCCCCCCCCTTTCCCTCTCATGAGAAACCCCCTAGCAGTGCCAGAAGTGGCCGAATTGACCGATCACAGATTCTGAATCTTTTGGAGAGTCTTGAGAGAAGAGAAGCCTCGAATTGGAGTCCCAATCAAATGGGAGGTCAGGATAGTTTGAAGGGAGATCAATTGTTATGGATTAAGTCAGAGTTTCTCAAACTGGGCCACCTGAAGGCATCTGTGGACTTTAGGCAGTTAGTAAAATGTCCCCTGAACTAAGAGAGGATGTGAATGTGTCTCTCCATTTTCCAAACAGGTCAGCAGTAGGGAAGAAACGGTCCTTTGGGGAATATCAGAATGAGCAGTGATGGCCTCCATGATCTCCAGTTTAACCAGATTCCGTTGACTTTCAGATCCAGGAATCCATGAAAGACAAACAACGGATGAAAGAGCAGCACAGTTGTCTCAAGCAGACAGTGGATCAACTTCAGACCACAACAGAAGACCTGCAGAAAACTCTGCTGGACAACAAAGGAAGCTTGGACCAAGCCAACACGATGATCCACCAGTTAGAGAAAGAATCTTTGGTGAAACACAGTGAAGAACTCCAGAAATAAATGTCTGAGGTTCCTAGCCGAGTGGCCTTCCTCAAACTTGAGAAGGCTGCCTTAGAACTTCTGAGAAGCTCCTCAAAGAGGTCTGGAACCTTCTTAAGAACTCAAGAAGCACTTTGAGAGTCTGCAGCATGAACTGGCTGAGATGGACCAAAGTTCCACTTTGTGGAGAAAAGACACTGAAGCAGAAAGTCACCATTCTTCTGAATGTGAGGGGAAATGAGAAGAAGCACCTCAACCATCTGCAGCAGCAGCAGACCTGTGTTTACCAGGCCAGAATGGAAGACCTGCAGAAAACTCTGGAGGACAACAAAGAAGGACTGACCCATGTCAGAATGGCCATGCAAGAATTAGAGCTGCAGAACAGGTGTTTGGAGAAAGACAGGGAAGATCTCCACAGGGAGGTCACCAACCAAGTGGCCTCCTTCAGAAATGACGTTGGCACTCCTGAATGACCAGCACATGCGACAACTTTGCTGACACTCTTTCTCCCCGTACCTGGAATGGAGGAATGGTGGCTTTTATCCATTTGAAAGAGAAAAGAGATTCTTCCCCTCCCTTCCCTTGACTTGTCACCCAGTGTGCCAGGGGAGTCAGGAGAGCCCCACCCTTACCAGCTGGAGCCCCTCCCTTACCCCCACCTTACCAGTCACTGCAGGAGTGTCAGCTGTGCTGAAAGCCTCCCAGCCACCGAGCATCAGGGCCTGAGAGCACTGAGGAATCCCAGGGCTCCGAGCCAAGAAGGAGGGTGGAGGTGATGGCGGTGGCAATGGTGAGGTGAGGTTGGTAGTGGTGGATCCCCAGGATCAGCTCCAAACCTCGGAGTGCCATCTGAGGCTGAGGAGCAGCAGTGAGGAGGGTGAGGGCTCTGCTGTGGGGAGGGCAGGGAGTCTGGCCAGAGCCGGATCTGGGAGCCAGAACCAAGCAGCCAAACGACCCAAGCAGCTGGGATCTGGGCAGCCCACAGGAGAGGAGAAGAGAGGAGAACAGCCAGAAGCCGAACTGGGAGCCGAGGGATCTGCAGGAGACGCCTCGAGGCAGCAGAGACCCCCAGAGGCCACAAGGCTGATGGAGCAGGTGACAGAGCTGGAAGACAGGGCTGGGTAGAGGGTAGAGGGGGCAGGCAGAAACTCCTGCTGCTCCAGAGGTTGCAAGAGAGAAGCAACAGGAGGGGGAAGCCAGGGCCCACCAAGGCCAACTGGAGCTGGTCAGTGGCTGGTGGGTGGTGGGTGGTGAAGTAGTCTTAGGGGTGGTAGATTTATAGGGCTGGTAGGGACTTTGGAGGTCTTCTAGTCCAACCTTCTGCTCAAGGCAGGAACTTTATACCATCCCAGTCAAATGGTTCTCTTGTCCACTTTGAAAACTTCCAGAGATGGAGCACTCACTACTTTGGGAGGCAACTTATTCCATGGCTTAATTGTTCCTTCTGTCTGAAAACTTCTCCTGACTTCTAGATTGGGTCTCTCTTTAACAAACTCCCACCCATTTCCTCTTCTCCTTCCCTCCAGGGCTCTGAAGACGAAGTCACTCCTCTCTTCTCTGTCGGAGCCCCTAAAAGTGCTGGAAGATTCTATCATGGCTGCCCAATCCTTCCCACCTTGTCTTGGCTAGACATAGCGAATTCCCTCAACCGTTCATCAAACAATTGGGCCTCTAGACCTTAAATCATCTTTGTTCCTATTCTCTCCACACTGTCCAGAATTTCCACAACTTTTTCTTTCCCGGGGTGACCAGAATTGGACAAAATATTCCAAGGATGGTCTGACCAGAGAGACAGAAAGCGGTACCTTAAGTGCTTTGCTAGGAGATCCTTCCACAGGCACCACTGCTGAGCCAGGTGCCCCCTGTTCTGTTCCTAGGCATTGGGGTCTCCTAAGTGCAGATCCTGGCTTTTCTCACCAGTGAACTGCATCTTGTTAGGTAGCGTCCAATGTTTATGCCTTCTGGATATTGAGCTAATATTCTTGTAATTCCCACAAGCTTGATGCCATCTGCAAACCTGGTGAGTTCCCTTTCTGTCCCCTCACATAGATCATTTGGGAAGATATGGAAGAGTCCGGGGCTCAAGGCAGAAACTTGAGGTCCCCCTCTGAATATTTAACCCCATGTAGATGTAGCTCTATGAAGGACTACTCACTGGGTGCAATTGGTCAGCCACCTTAGGAATTTTGTGCCTATTTGGAATTGAATACCGATTCTATCTCTCTCGTCGTTCTTTTCATGGTTTTTTTCTTTGTGCCTAAAAAGAAATTCAAAAAAGGAATTAAGCATTTCTGCATTCACAGGTTCTGACATTCACATGTGGAATCTTTCTCAGTTTCTTCAGAAACTAGAAAAGATAAACAGAGTTGGAAGAGACCTTGTAAGTCATCTGGTACATCACCCCTCCCCCCAAGCAGGAGACCCTTCACCATTTCTGACAAATGGCTGTCCAGTCTCCTCTTGAAAGCTTCCAGGGATGAAGCTCCCACACCTTCTGAAGGCAACTTCTGTTCCATTGGTTGATTGGTCTCATTGTCAGGAAATTTCTCCTTAGTTCTAGATTGAATCTCTCCTTGTTCAGTTTCCATCCATTATTTCTTGTCTGGCCTTCAGGTGCCTAGGAAAATAGCTTGTCCCCTTCCTTTCTGCAACAGCCACTCAAATATTGGAAGACTGCTATCATGTCTCCCCTGGTCCTTCTCTTCACTAGACCAGCCATGCCCAGTTCCTGCAACTGTTCTTCATATGTTTTAGCCTCCAGTCCCCAATAGCAATAGCACTTAGACTTATATATACCTTCATAGTGCTTTTACAGCCCTCTCTAAGCGGTTTACAGAGTCAGCATATTGACCCCAACAGTCTGGGTCCTCATTTTACCCACCTCGGAAGGATGGAAGGCTGAGTCAACCTTAAGCCTGGTGGAATTTGAACTGCCAAACTGCAGCTAGCAGGCAGCTGAAGTAGCCTGCAGTTCTGCACTCTAACCCCTGTGCCACCTCGGCTCATAATCATCTTGGTTGTTCTTCTTTGCACTCTATCTAGAGTCTCAACATCTTTTTTTAATAGTGTGGTGACCAAAATTGGATGCAGTACTCTAGGTGTGGTCTTACTATGGCTTTACAGAGTTGTATTAGTACCTCTCTTGATCTTGATTGGATCCCTCTCTTAATGCAATTTAGGATTGCATTGGCTTTTTTGGCTGCCACCACACACTGCTGGCTCATATTTAATTGTTTCTCCACTAAGACTCCAGGATTCCTCTCACAGTTTCTGCTATTAAGCCTGGTTTCAGCCAGTCTATATGTGTACTTTGGTCTTTTCTTGCCTAAGTTTAAGACTTTTCTCTATTTTGAATTTCATTTTGTTAGATCTCTCTTAGCTTGTTGAAGTCAGAACTCTCTTAAAGACTCCACTGTTAGCCTGCTTGAGCAGAGCTTGGACTAGAAGACCTCCAAGGTCCCTTCCAACTCTCTTAGACTGTTACGGTTGGTGAAGTTCCCTGTGCTTGATGAGGAATGTTTGGGGGGCTCCCCATAGGCTGAGAGCCAGAGGGGTTGAATGGGATGTTTGCCAGTTTCTTTATGGGGGGAGAGTCGGGTCTGGGGTGCTGTGGATGTGCTTGTCTGACCGGGGGGAGAAGCCATCTATGGGGTGGAATGGGGTGTATGCATGAGGGGAGCAGGGTGGGGGGAGGGAAAGTACAGGTAGATGTTAGGCATGGCCTCCTCCTTCTCTTCCTTCCCCCTGAGAGGCTCTGGAGCAGCAGGAGCTTCTGTCTGCCCCCAAGACCCTCCACCCAGCCCTGTCCTCCCATTCTGCCCCCCTGCTCCCTCAGCCTTGCTGCCTCGGGGCTCTCTGCTCCCCCGAGGCCTCTCCTGGGGACCCCTGGGCTCCCCTTCAGCTTCTGGCTGCTCTCCTCTCCCCTCCTCTCCTGCAGGCTGTTCGGCCCCCAACTTCTCAGCCCATTTGGCTGCTTGGTTTCAGCTCCCAGATCCGGCTCTGGTCAGACTCATCTGGCACACGAGGTAGCACGTCAGTCCCCCACCTCCCTCCCTCCCTCCCTCCCTCCCCCAATCCTCCCTCCTCTCCTGGATAGACAGTTGGACACAGACTCCTTCGATGCTCTTTCTATGTAGATATTAGAAAGAAACATATCCTCCCAATAACCGATAGGCATCCTGGCCATTCCGACACTGCTTAGCTCCAGTGGCTGCTTAAGGCCGAACAGACTCTGGTTGCAGCAAAGGTGGCTCGATTCTCCACAGCAGCACTGGGGATCCATGGGAAAGACGAGATTAAGCCACCATAGCTATTTTACACAACTGATGTAGCAAACACACTTGCATCACTACACCTTTTTCCTTTAGTATTTAATGACTTTGGACCTCACAGGTTAAGGAGTGATAGTATCGTTAGGCCATGTGTACTGACAGATTGGATGTCAAATTGTGATTTTAATATAGATTTTATCTCTTCTTTATTATTTCATTCTAGAATTTTTAACTGGCTATTCCTTTTTATTTGTTCTGGTCTTCGATTGTAATAATTGATTTGATTTGATGCAATTCCATTTACCAAGAAGGGGACCTAAAAAGACATATGACAGACTTGACTGTTCCCCATGTAGTGAATACTTTCCTCAGATAAAGGAACAATTCATGTGTCTTCAAGGAATTCACCATCACACGGAGGTTGCAGTTATCATATTTTAAAAAATAGGACTGAACCCACCATTAATTACTGGACAGGAGCCTTCTACCTGTTGATTCATGGCTGTTAAGACTCTATCAGTTGTGGATAAGGAATGAGAACAGCCTGCCCCAATCTGGTGGCCCCCGGATATTAATTCATGCATCCTCGTGAGTCGTGCTTGGCAACCAATAAGGCCACCTTCCTCCGAGAAGGGGGATCCAGGTGTGTTTGCCAACACTGGTGTGGCCCCATTTGTAGACCGGAGACCGAACCTTTGATGTTGTGTCTGTTGCTGCTGCAGCCCTGGGAGACCTAGAATAAAAGGGGGCCTCAACATTGTGACCAGATCCTTGGACTTTCACTTGGACCGGTAGCTCCCAGTCATTGCCCAGGCCCCTCTCCTCTTTAAGGGCACCTCAGTTATCTGGATCCTGATGGAGAGAGCCCAGAAATGGCCTCCCTGCCTTTTGGTCTCCAACCTTGGAAGGGGAAATTTGTGGGCCTGATTCCTCAAGGAAATCCTGCTGTTCCTTGCAGCTTCTGAACAGTTACTTAAAGAAGTAAACTGGGCTTTGGCTATTATAACTATGGGTGTCCTTTACAGAAACTGCTGCATAAAACTTTATATCTTTCATATATGAAGAATTTCTGAACTGTGTGTGTGTGTGTGTGTGTGTCTTGTGGCACAATGGTCTTTTTTCTATACTTATCTTTTTCTTCTTCTTTCCACTCCAGTTTAATTCAAGACATTTAAAAAGAATGATTAATAAATATCAGTTGCCAGAAAGGACAAACTCTGGATTAAACAGTATAGAAACCCCACAATTTGGTTCCTTAGGGTTTATGTCCTCATGGTTTACATCCTGAAGTATTGTCTGAATCCAATCTGCAAATCGCACAAGAGTGGATGACCTTTAGGAGCCCCCTTCTCCATTCCACCATCCACCAGGTGCGTCAACTACAATTCCAAGAACTCCAAGGACTGGGTCGCCCAATGGGTCAGAAGTATCCACGATGATGCAATGAAGGCTCAGCTGGGAATTCTGGGAGCTGTAGTTGAGCCTATCTGAAATGCCAAGCTGAGGAAAGCCATCCCAGGGACAGTTTAAGAGACCTCCTGGATCCCCTCCTGGAGAACGACTCAGTGTTTGCATCCAGGAGCTCTTTCCCCTCTCCCACTTCAGGTCTCCTTCCTCAGTTCCAGGAAATAGGAAGAATCCCCTGCAATGAGTCACCTGATTGGCTGCCTCCCACTTGTGGGCCTTCTCCTGCCTTTGCTGCTCTGGAGAAGCCACTCAGAAGTAACCTCCAACCCTCCACAAAAGGCCAACAAGGAAGATGTGGCTCAGGAGTCCTTAACATCCATCTTGAAATAAAGTCAGCTAACCATCCTTGTCCCAAAGAAAGGAAGGAAGGAAGACGTCCATGGGGTGTGGGCGATGGGGAGGTCCTTCCCTGATGACCTGGCCAGCTTCTAGGCTCAGGGTCCAGCCAGGTGTACGCAGGGCCCATGGCTCACCTGTCTCTGACCTCTATGCCGGTTCCTGTTGCCCACAGCAAACAGGAAAAGGGACACAAGAAAGGGACAATTTCACAAAAGGATTTTCATCCTCCTAAAGATACCCATGGCAGCTCCAGTCTCCAGAGACGCTCCAGGCCCCTCTCAGAGTCTCTTGCATTAAGGAGCCTTTCCACAATGGAGCCCAGACTTGGCCAATTCTTCCTTGGAGATCTTGAGCCAATGAAGCCCCTGGGAGTCCTGGAGACCCCCAACCTGGCCCAATGACCCCTCCCTCCCTTCACACAGAGCTTGGACTCCCTTCGGTCGATGGGGGTGAGAACCTCCTGGGTGGAGCTGTTTTCCTAGCCTTTGTCTGCTGCCTCAACGCCCCTCTTGGCTTCCAAAAAGCTGGCAAGGGGCTCCAGGGAACTGAAACCCACCAGCTGGAGCAACCTGAGTCCCAAAGCTGAGTCCCAGAGGAGCAGCAGGGAGCCTGACCCCAGCTCTGCTGGTGGAGGAGTCACATCAAGGTTGGCTCTTCTGCAGAGACCCCTTGGAGCAAGGACAGGAAGGCTGAGGGGGGCCGAAGGGCAGGCAGCCCTCCATGGAAAACCAGACCTTTGTCGACCTTTCACAATTACGGTGGCACTGAAAAAGATCCTCAGAGTTACGTCCATCCCAACGTTCTCACAGTCCCATGATCAACCTTTGGGCCTTTGGCAGCCAGCATGTATTTGCCAGGGTTGCCGTCTTTCGGTCGTGTGGCCTCCATAGGCCACTTTCCCATCCGGCTCCCAACAAACGGAGTCGATGGGAGATGCCTGTTTTCCTTAAGGATCTTGGGATTCCTTCCGCAACTGCAGTGGTTTCTTTACCATCTGGGGCACAAGAGGTCGAACAATTGGCTGTGACTCACTGAAGGACAGTCCTTTGGATGGAATGATCTGGGAGTCTCCTGCTTGAGCAGCAGGTTGGCCTAGATGACCTTCAAGGTCCCTTCCATCTCTATTCTGATGGAATCTTAAGGGCAGGAGCCTCATTGTCAAAAACTGCCATGAAGATAACTTACAATGATTTATTTAGTGACAGAAGTTACAACAACACTGAGAAAAATGACTCATGACCACCTACGACCGCTGCAGTATATGTCATAAATCACGTGATCAAAGCTCAGGCACTTGGGAACTGGGGCACATTTATGAGAGTTGCAGTACCTTAGGGTCATGGGATCACTATAAGGTTTGCTTAACGACTGCTTGATTTACTTAACGACTGCACTCATTTGCTTAGCAACTGTGACAAAAAGGTTTTAAAATGACACAGAACTTACTTAGAAACAGAAATTGTGATCATAAGTGGAGGACTACCTTTATTGCCTCATAGTCCATTCTAATTTATCTCCAGAGACATTCAGGATCTCATAATCAGAACTTCCCCTTCCTTCTCCCTTCTGCTCGTTTCCTGGGAGCCTGGAGCATTGATCCCGGACTTTGGAGGTGGGAGGGGCCAGAACCATTCATCAATGGGAATTCTCCCTGCTTGAGCATCATCGGTCTCCGGGCAGAGTCCTTTGGGGCTTCCCCTGAAGGAGGAGGGGTTTGTGGCAGAGAGAGAAGCAGAGAAATTTAGAGGGGGGATCCATTCCGTATTTGGGGGGGAGATGCAGCTCAGTGGGGGCTCATGGCAGCCCTAGACCGGACCTTCCACTTTCTTTGCTCTCTTCCCGAGTCTCAGCCAGGGATTCCCACTTCCCCCTTTCTTATCCCTCCCCCCCATTGACATCCAGAATAGCGATTCCTGATCCCCAAACCGAGCTGTCATTTGCGGTGGGTCAGAAAACCCCACAGCGCTGCGGGTACATGCGGCCCTCCGGCAGCCCCTTTGCCAGGAAGGGATCAAAGGCAGAAGCTTCCGGGAGGGAGGGGGAGGGCAGTGGCCACAAAGGGTTGGGGGAGGGGCACTTCGAATAAGAGAGAGAGAGAGAGGGAGAGGGAGAGGGAGAGGGAGAGGAGAGAGAGAGAGAGAGAGAGAGAGAGAGAGAGAGAAGGTGCCTAAGGACTCCCCAGCCAGCCCACTCAGAGACCCCCAAGTCCCCGCTGGCTGTGGGGCTGCGCCTCTCTTTCACTTATCCACTGCAGCCCCACTCCATGCTGGCTGGGGGGGGGGAGCATAAGGAAGTCCACCCTCCCCTCCAGGGCTGGCATGAACCCCCTTGAGCTGCGCCGCCCCCCAAGACTGAACATATTCCCCCTCCCTCTCTTTTCTCTCGGCACCAAACTCTCTCTTCCATCGGGTGAAGTCAAGGGAGACTCTGCCCAGAGACTGATGACACTACAGTAGCGAAAATTTCTATTGGTCCGCTGGGGCTTCGTCGGATCCTGGGAAAACACGATTCGCTTGCCTGCATTTCTCTGCACATTCCGCGTTTGTCAGACATTGAGTCATCTGAAGCCCCTGTTTGTGCTCCGCAGCGCCTGCGTGGGTCTCCCCTGATGCTCCCAGCCCCAGAGGAGGAATCTGGAAGGGGTGTGGAGCGTTTGTCTCGGATTTCGGAGGTGGGAGGGCCAGGCCAGAACTAGAGGCAGCACCAATGAGAATTCTCCCTGCTTTAGCATCATCAGTCTCTGGGCAGAGTCCTTGGGGGCTTCATCTGAAGGAGGAGAGCCAGTTCTGCGGAGACGGGAAAAGTGGGAGGGGGGATCTTGGCCTGAAGAACCTACTGGGGCTTCTTCTCTGCTTGGAACGCTCTCCTGCACTGGGTGAAGTCAAGGGAGACTGCCCGGAGACCGATGATGCTGATGAAGGGAGATTTCCCATTGGTCCTCCTGCTCTTTCTGGACCCTCCCAATCCCGAAGTTCGAGGAAGCCCCATTGTAGGTTCGGCAGAGTTTCTGCGATTCCTTCGCTTTGCGGAGAGAGGGAACCAGTGGGGAATTCCACTGCCTGAACCAAAGTGATCCACAGGATCTTGAGACAGGCTGTTTTCTGGGGGGGGGGGGGCACACCCTCAGGAAGGGGTTGGGGGCAGGCCGAGGCAATTCAGCCGGTTGGCTGAACTGCTCATACAATTAACAAGCAGTTTTAGGGAACCCGTGGCATCTGGGGGGGTCAGCATGGATTTTGGACTGATCTTAGTCTGGTCCATCAAATCTTTTTTACTTGCTTAAAATGGAATTTGCAAAGTGACCCGAGTGGCAACCAGAAGCCATTCTGAAACCTCAGGCTGCTTCCTCATCCACCCACAATCTCTGTGGTTGGAAAGCAGAAGATTTTCCATGGGTGCCTCTTGCTAGAAACCTGGATGTGCCCCCTTACTCCCCCTCCCCTCCCTTCTTGGACCTGGATGAATAGGCTGCATTGAATGCTCTCATGCCACAATCCAGAGCATTTGAGGCTGCCTCTACACAGGATCCCCTCAACCTCCTCCCGGAGAGAGTCTCAAGGGCTTTTTTCCCTGGGCCTCTTCTCCACCCTTTCACACACACAAGCCCACTTGGGATAGAAGCCGGGAAAGGCTTTATGGACAAATGATAGAGTGGGAAATTAAAGGGACAGATTAGATGTTGCTATTTTCATTCTCTGGATGAGGAAGGAAAAAATAGAGTGGGGATTTCTAAAAGGGAGATACTTAAATAATAACAAACCCAAAGTGAAACCTCAGACAGCTGTTCCAATTGATGCTTTCTGTAAATGCATTTTTTAAAGTTATACTTTCATCAAATTGCTGTGGATAAAATCCATTTCCACCAGGCCTTCCTTTCCTCTGGTGTCACACAGCTTCCTGTGGGTTCAGCAGCCCTCCCTCCCCCATTCTTTAGAGGTCTCTGCCCTCCTGAATGCTGTTCCGGGTCTGATGAGAGCATTAAAAGAAAGTGTTTTTTTCCTAGAGGCAAAACTGGGAGCCAATGAAGGAGACTATTTGTAGCTCAGGGTTGACCTGAGGCCCCTTGGGCTCTCGGAGCTTCCTTGTTTTCTTGCAGACGTTTCATGACCCATCGAGGTAACACCACCAGGGCTAGAAGCGTGGGAAGCTGAGAAAATGAGGTGTGAGTGTATTAATTGGCGGTGGAGCGTGGCGTGTCCTCCGCGGGTGGGAGGTTGAAGGGGGGACTGCCGGGCTCCTCCTCAAAGTGCAGTTTCATGTTCGGCGGAGGGGTGTGCGTGGCTTGTTCTTTCCGTTGGGCCCTTTGGGGGAAAGAGGTTTTCTGCCTCTGGGCCAAAAAGACTTTGGAATCCGATCTTTCCTCCAATTCTGGACCTTCCCAGCTGCCCCGTCTGCCTCCAACCTCCCACCTCAGAAAATAGGAAATCTCAAGGGAAATGAAGTGAACGGATTCAGTTCTGAGAAAGGAGTAGATGAGAGGATTCAGGATAGAGAAGGGAGGGAGGGGAGATGGTGGATTGAGGAGGACTGTGTGGTAGACAGGAGCGAGAGGGGATCATACCCCTCCCCCTCTGTCGAGAGAGGGCTCTTCAGTTTTAAGATAGATGGCCTCTTGGACCCCTCTTTCCAACCAGGGGTCTCCTCTGTCCAGAGGGTGGACTTTGCTCTCTCCCAAGACAGCAACACGGTCCTTTCCCTAGTTCCAAGGAGATCCCCCCCCCCGTTTCCCCTTTGATTCAGGTGACCCTGAGGGGGCAGATAAACCCCCAGGTGGCCTCAAGGCCTCTCAGAGAGCTCATGGCTGACCTTCACAAGGCTAACCACCAAACGGCTGCAAAGAGGACGAATCCTTCCATCCCCCACCATTCAGTCAGAACTGAAGAAGCTTCTTGGAGGAGAAGCGAAATGTTTTCAAGGAAAAAACTCAAGAAATTCCAGCTGTCTTTTGAAAAGCCCCTTTGGGATGTGCACTGAAGACGCCCCAAAGAGGGATGGGGCTTTCGGAGTCTCTTCCGTGGCTGAAGAAGGAAAAGGGATGAAGTGGGAGAGCCTTTCTTTTAGGCTCCACCTCAGGTCTTGTGCAGGAGGTGCCCTTTGCAAAGAGCAGGTGAGCCTGTCAGGCCTTCTTAGCCTCCCATCCCTGAGCAGGGGTGTCCTCTGTGCTTTGCTTGCCACAGCTGGTTGCTGGGGGTTTCAGGCAGACAGAATTTAACAGAATAGCAGACTTGGAAGGGACCTTGGAGGTCTTCTAGTCCAACCCCCTGCTTAGGCAGAACCCCATGGATTCCCCACTGCTGAGTGCCACTCAACTGTCAACCTTCCCTTCTGAGCTGAAAGGGGGGGGGATTCCAAGGGAGGGAGGGGTCAAGGGTTGAGTAGAGGGAGAAGTGTTGTTTGACCTCTAGGTTACCTGGATACCTGGATTCTGTTGGAACTCTTTTCTGTTGATGGGTGGGGCCATGCAGGCTATAAAAGCTTGACTGGATG